>MU388444.1:0-35531 GCA_022578535.1 Jackrogersella minutella
GTTCCATACATGCTCTCAACGATCGTGCCCTACAGCATTCCAAGAAGTGCGGCAGGAATCTTCGCATACCCGACACTCAAGGCTCCAAGAAGAAAACCTTCGAGGGACACAGGGGTAATACGAAAGGACAGCGAGCTATTATGGCACTTGAGGTCAGGGCACCTTGCTCCAACAGCTCTCAGAGCGTTGGTACACAAAGCAAGGAACGTTAAAATCAAGGGAACGCAACGCATAACGTGCGAAGCTTGCTCACTTTCATACGCACATCGAATTATATCTCGACGCCCATCAGAAAATCGAGCACCTAGACCGTTCTACAGAGTGCTCTTCGATCTATTCGAGTACAAAGAGGGAGTTGGTGGACAGCATTACTTATTACTAGTCAAAGACGAATATAGTAATAAGTTATGGGGGCATTCGATCACAAGTAAGAGCTTATTCGTGATCCTCGGGATCCTTCAAGCTTTCGAGCAAATGGTTAGGAGGGTATACCAGATAGCGATCGCAAAGTTCCGCCATGATAACGAAAAAGGGATTATAGCGATCAACGGAACAAGTGCATACGAGGAATGGGCACAAGAGGAAGGGATTGAAGTTGAGTTACCTCCTTATACCAAGGAACCGACCGGTGGAATCGAACGGATGGGGGGTGTGGTGATTCCCAAAGCACTTGCCATGGAACAGAGAGCAAATCTCCCAAAGTATTTGTGGCCAGAAACAACATCCGCTGCGATATACTTGCTCAACATGAGCCCTAGCTACGTACACCATATGCGCGCACCAAACGAAGTGCTGGATGACTGGTTCAGACAGTACTTTAGGTTCTATGCTCCTCAGATCACTAAGGCGCTGACGAGTGACCTTAGACCTGATTGGAGCAGGATCTACGCATACGGGTGCAAAGCTTACGCTCTAAGGAAAGAAGTAGCAAGCCACAAAGAAAGAAGAGCTTTAAAGACAGCACCAAGAGCTCACATCGGATATCTAATAGGCTACGCAGCTTCGAACCTCCTATCTCCCGTATCTTTTCTCGCTTGAGCTCCCTGGTCGACTTCAGGGGTTGCCCTTGGAGTCATCATTCCCTGGTTGCGATCGATCGTGTTGTCTCTGATCAAGTCTTTTGTTGCATCGATGCTTCGTTGCTCGATCGGACTCTCCTGCACCCACGAGATCAAGCTCTCAGTCATGAGCTGGGCTTGTAGCTCATCTTCGGTCGAGGGGTGTTCCTCGATCTCTTCTTGAGGGGCAGGTTCGATCTCAGGGTTCTTCTGTGCATCCTTATCCCATATATCAAGAGCTTCAACTACTTCATCTCTTTCCTCATCCTCGTCTTCCTCCTCAAGGAGCATATCTAGTAAGGGGTAAGATATCTTTTCCTTCGGACGATCTTCCTGTGGGCTATAGAAAGATTCCTCGTCGAACACTACGTCTCTAGTAGTGATCACTTCCCTATTGGCTGGTATCCAAATTCGGTAAAAGTTCGAAGCTGCGTACCCTACTAGATATCCGATGTGAGCTCTTGGTGCTGTCTTTAAAGCTCTTCTTTCTTTGTGGCTTGCTACTTCTTTCCTTAGAGCGTAAGCTTTGCACCCGTATGCGTAGATCCTGCTCCAATCAGGTCTAAGGTCACTCGTCAGCGCCTTAGTGATCTGAGGAGCATAGAACCTAAAGTACTGTCTGAACCAGCCATCCAGCACTTCGTTTGGTGCGCGCATATGGTGTACGTAGCTAGGGCTCATGTTGAGCAAGTATATCGCAGCGGATGTTGTTTCTGGCCACAAAGACTTTGGGAGATTTGCTCCCTGTTGCATGGCAAGTGCTTTGGGGATCACCAATGATCCGGAAACTAGGCGATCATCTCACGGATACATCATGTCGCTCTTTGGTGGCCCGGTAGTATGGAAAGCAACGCGCCAGTCGACCGTATCGACTTCTACCACTGAGGCTGAGCTGCTCGCAGTATCGGATACAGCGAAAGAAGCGATGATGCTCAAACGCTTCTTCAAGACCATACAAGTGGGGCTCGGTCCTACATGGAAGATCTCTAATGATAATCAACAAACGATCAGGCTCATTGTGGGGGACCGGGAAAGAATCAGTACAAAGTTAAGGCACGTAGACATACACAACATGTGGCTACGCCAGGAGCACAGCAAAGGAAGTTTCGAAGTGCTCTACTTACCCACGAGCGAGATGCCAGCAGACGGGCTTACAAAAAATCTCCCAAGG
The DNA here is from genome assembly GCA_022578535.1 of Jackrogersella minutella. Taxonomy (NCBI): domain Eukaryota; kingdom Fungi; phylum Ascomycota; class Sordariomycetes; order Xylariales; family Hypoxylaceae; genus Jackrogersella; species Jackrogersella minutella. The sequence continues at coordinate 2,230 of MU388444.1, forward strand.
CAACAGTTCGAGCACTTTAGGTCACTACTCAATCTACAGGACACTCACGATCAAATCACAAGTCAAAATGGGGCGCCAGGGGACCAATAAGATCCCCCCAATACTCGTTATTAACGAGCGCGCTCCCGATCGGCAGCGAAATCCCGGAGCATCACCTTCACCGTACCGGTGTAAAGGCGGATCTCCTATGAAGATGAGTTAGCAAAGGACAAGATCTAAAGATCAACGATAGAACTTAACCTCCGATCGCCGGCGATCCGGGCCTGAACCAGGCACTTCGCCCAACGCACTACCTCACGGGGTCCATAAGACTAGGTCAGCAAGATGACTAAGAGGGCGGCCTCTGGGGGGTGATCACTTACACAGCTCCTGATGGGTTCGTTCGAACTGGAAAGCGGGGATAAGAGCGCTAGAAGGAACCGAATTACGTAGATGAGCTCCTTAAGATCCGGAACGAGTGGCCCGGTAAGGGAACAGTTCCCCGGAGACCAATAGCACAATTGGGGTGTGTGTCACGATACAGCCCGTTCCTACGGAACTGGGTGGATCATGTGATCCCAGATCTTCCAAGTGGTTGGTCACGTGATCTTCTTAATTGAGCTGTAGCCATATATACCTCCTAGATCTCCTGGGAACCGGAGCTACGCTCCCTTCCCTTTCATAATTCATACCTTTCAATGCATGAGATCTGGCACCTGTAACTATGTGATATTAATGCTATCCTAATATCACTCGGATATAGCTTGCAAGTGGCCCGGTAGGTGGCTTCTGACTATCTCGGCAGTTGTTGTTGTAATTGCCACTTTCATCCTTCTATTTTCCAACAGCGAAGTAAATCATTCTCGTCTAGTATTGGTATTGATCATGTAAGGAGCCCTGAAAAGCTGTTGTAGAAAATACTAACATGTAGGTAATTTGAAGGGTGAACTTGATCCGGCAACTTGATCATTTACCAAACCTAACCCTGAGCCCCTATTCACCCCTTTTATATAATGGCAATCACGAATAGAAGGCGTAGGACGCTGGTTCTATCCACACGACAAAGTAACTTGCCCAAAAAGCACTGCAACTCGAATTATTAAAACAGCATCAAAAGATAAATGTTGCCATGCCGAATATGCACATAGACAACTCATATAGAAGAATTGCAATTGATGTATCGACATGTATATCCTTGCGTTTAATTCTCTATAGGTAGATATAGTATTTTATCTATCCCTACACTATCTACCCCCTACCCACAGACAAGTTCATCAGCCGTGAGTCCCGGCCTCGTCGCATCCATACTGGGCTCCTTAACACTCGCCACGCCATCCACTTTCGGCAATTCCTCTTCTATCCTCTTTTGAGCGTCTCTCGCTGGGGCTAGGTCCGCAGCCTTGGCCGCCTCTTCTTGCTTCTTCTTCTCCTTCTTACTCAGGCTTATGCTCCCTTTCTCTAGGGCCTCTTTCGGCAATGGTCGGACTATAGGCTGCGCGATCCACCACGGCCGCTTGCATTTCTTGACCGTTGCTATCGAGCTCTCTAGGTCGTCCCCCACATCTTCCTCCTTGGAAGACTCTGCGGGCGCCTTGCTTTCTGGTCCCGGTTCTTCTGTGCTCCTGCCCCCGGTCCTCTCGTACTCGATGAGGCCCTCGGCTATGCGCCGCTCCACCATGTCGAGGACGTTCTCGATGGCGGGGATGTCGCCTACAGGGCACCTGGCGAGGGCATCGCGTATATCCGTGTGCTTCGATATGAAGTGCCTTAGGAGATGAAATAGGTGACGGCGAATTCCGAGGAGGTTCGGCGAGTTACACTGCTTCTCGGTCTTGCCGCCATTATCCTTCTTCCGCTTCTTACGCGCCGGTCCCTCTTCTTGCTCGGCGTCTTCCGCTTTCTCTTCGGTTAGCCAACCCTCGTCGTCGCCGACGACGAACAAGGGCCTCCGCGTCGGCGGTTCATGTTGTAGAACGTATTTATGTATGATATCCATGTATCGTCTGAAAACGGCGTCTACACGATAGCCGCCCTTGCCATCTTTGCTACGCCAATATTCACGCCCTTCTTGTCCTGGTGGTGGCAGTTGCGCAAAGATGGCGGGGTCACTCAGGTTGCCCTCAGCGCTCATGACAGCATCAGCACCAGTTGCCTCGAGACATCGCTCTAGATCGCCATGCTGGAGCACGTTGCCATTGGCGAAGATCACCGTCTCCTCGGGCAGATTCTCCCTTAGGTATCGCACATATTCCCAATCTGCGACCCCTGTCAGGTGCCCCTTTTGTTCTCGCCTCCGTCCGTGTACAGTAAGGATGCTTGCGCCGGCAGCTAACAGATTCTTAGCATAAGCCAGGGTGTCTTCCTTGGTCTCCAATATTCGCATCTTGGCCGTCACGGGAACGGAGAGATTTTCGTGAAGAGTGTTGACGAGTTTGTATATCAGATCTTGGTCCTCCTGTAGGAATGCGCCATAGTGGCCTTTGCGCGCAATACCTTGTGGACAGCCTAAGTTTAGGTCGACGGCGTCGCAATAAGGCGCAACTTGTTTGGCTGCGCCTAGAAGGTGTTCCGGGTCATTGGCGCAGAATTGGACTGTTAAGGGACGATCGAATTTCGGGTTACCGTCAAGAAATGGTAACTGTTGGACATCTTGTTCGGGATCTGCGGATGCGGAACCAGGACTCGGTATAGCTGTGCTGCAGGTAGACGTAGGAGGTTGAGTGGGCTCAAAATGCGAATCTCTATACTTTGCCCCCCTCTCGAACAGTCGGGCATGGAACATGGGGGTATAAGCTAACAGTTTCGAGTTCTCGGCCGGTGTGAGGAACGATCTAGTGAGCATGCGCCAAGCCTGGTATTGAACGGTCAGCACCAAAAGCACCTGAGTTCTACAACTCAGCTATAGAATATAGAAAACATACAAACTCGGACTGGTCGACCATAGGTGCAAGCACAAACTTGGGACTCCCTATGCTTTCATAGAATGCCCGCCCATGTAACTTAGCCTTGACCTTGACCGTCGCCGTCGCCGTCGCCGTTTCTCCATTTCTCGTAGTCGATGCCATTACGATATAGTTTCTGGCTAGCAATTTCCAGCCTGAGCCGGGAAGCTTCCAGCGCGAGCCGACTCTTCTCGCGACCTCCAGAATGTCGAGCTCGTAACCTTAACCAATTGTGGTTGAAGGAAGTCATAGAATAAAGTTATTACGGTGGCAATTCGTTCCTTAAGAAAATCTACGAAAATCTTGGTGGGGCTGATCTAGCTCCAAAATATGTACTTAGGTAAACCTTGTGTATCTAGGTACTTTACCTACCTACATGGTATTAAGCTGCATACAAACAACCTTGGAAGCTATATTTCTCTTATAAAACGTTAAATGATATGATATGAGATATCGTAATAATTAAGATGAAGACAAGTATTCCTAAAATACACACTTCTATTTGTACATATCATATATGGTAAGAAATATCCCACCTTCCAATGCGATTTCTATCGAAATGGAACGATCTCAAATAAATCTTGTTCAGCCTTGCATGAGACTCCACGAGGCTGGCCAATTCGTGCGAGTGGATACCGCTTGGCGCTGGGAGAAATGAAGTTTAAAGCGCTGCGCCTCGTCTGTACCCTCTACATCTCGTATTAAGTTGTCCGGGTACCTGTACAAAATTTAAAGATCGCGCCGCGCCGTTGCGACTTCTTGGCGAACTACTTAAGCTCCTAACGGCTAGTCTGGACCCTCGCTACTGGAAAGACCCTGGGAGGAAAAGCGTCACGATGCTACATCGAAACAGGGTTGCGGGTAAATTCTTCCGGCTTCGTTAATTTTTTCTTGACCGATATATTATTATATACCGAGGCGGAAACCAATATTAACAAATACAGGTTACCACAATTTGTTCTGACTTCTGGATATTGGTATTGATATTCACTCTTGACCCGTCTGAAATACGTAGTTGTGCCCAAATCTTGTCGCTAATAGTACATTACTTCCATCCCCCAGGAGCAAACGTCATCATGGCCTCGAGGTCGTGAACGATAAGACAAAATGTATTGTTCCTCTCTCGTTCGAACTTCAAATGGCAACCCCTTCATGTCCCTTGTCTACAAATTAGGATGATGTAACACCCCATAGATACATACATCTATGCTTGGTTCCAAAATGTGACCTTGCTCAGCTGCATCGTCCAGGGCGAGGTAAAACTTTAGTGATAGATAGCTACTTAGTCAAGGGAGGTGATAGGTGCCTTTTTTTCTTTTCTTTCCTTCTGCGTAATCCACCGACCGGATTGAATGATCCTCTCGGCCGGTTCGGTCTTTTAATCCCCACGTGCTAGCCCCAGGACTGTATCCTCCTCTCCCTTCCGAGAAACGGGCCGGGTTGTGTACAGGTTAATACATCTGCACCTAGATTAAGCCCTTCCCCTCTAGATGGGTCAGATCCGAATTGCGTGCTGCCACACAGGACACCGAGTACGTCCCCCATCGACAAGAGTACAAATCGAACCTTATACTAGGCCGGATTAGGACCAGACCTAGGCAGGTCGCCTGATGCAAAGATGTTCTGACCAACGTCGTCTCCTCAACAGAGCCATCGAGTTCTCGCTATTACCGGTACTGTTTGATTCGATATTATAGCAACAGGTTGTTTTGTGCTCAGAAAATAGCAAGATAATGTAAAATTCGAAAAACGCCGTGACACCTTACTATGCTGACCATGTGCAAACGCCTCGGGCTCTAACAGTGTCAAATACATGATTGCAGGTCTATAGGCCTTTAATCGAGAATGGAATCATTGTTGCTGAGATATCATGGTGTGGCGCTTGTCATCATTAGAAAAAGTGCGTATAAATCTTGGACGTCTCGTGAACTTCCATTTCCTGAAACCGAGCGTCAGTAAGCAATGTCGAGTATTATCACGTGATTCCATTAGACTTACCATTTTGAAGCTGTTCAATTCCTCCTTGATCTGTTGGGCAAGCATTGGCGTCAGGCGATTGCAGGTCGCGATATCACCCCGGCGATCATACTCGCCGCTCGGCCACGTGTCGTAGAAGACGATTCGTGGGCTAAAGGTGGCATTTCGCTTGCTAATGCCGCCTTGTGGTGTTGTCGGAGCACTCTTCGTGTCCTGACGCAGGCGAAGCGCTGATACAAAGTAGTCTTCGCTACCGATAGCGACGGATTCGCTTCGTTTGTGACCCTGCACTTCCTCATTCGGGGTGCTGGGAGCGCTAGAACTAGGGGAATTCGAGATATTAGGAATCGTTGGGAGATCGAAGGTAGGGCCTCTGGGATCGGGTCCTCGGGGCGATGGGCTCGGAGAGTTGCTACGAGCTGTGATCATGTTAGAGATAAGCAACTGTCTGGCTTCGATACTTGACCTACTTTTCAGAATGCCTTTCCGGATCGTTGCGAGCACCTCAGCCCTCTCCCTCTCACCACCAACGATGCTCTTTCTCGCACCAGAATTATCCGTGCTCGAGCTCCCAAGACGATCGGTATCCGCTAGGTGCGAAACATCCACCGAGTTATTCTCCAGATGAGGGAATCCAGTGCCACCAGCTTGCTGAGAATGAGGGTCAATATTAATGTTGACTCTCTCGCGCTCGGCTTCTACTGTCACCATAGACACTTCGGCTTGGGAAGCCTCAGGGAGTGTCGAATCTTCAGCGGGCGACCCGATGATTGATTTAGGCCGGAACAGTCCAACCAATGATCGACCACCTTTCTTCATCCCACGTCCCATCTTACGGAGCATAATCGATGCAGAAGATGCCGTAGAGGAGATCGACAAGTTATCAGTCGACCCCGCGAACAGCTTAGTGCCAGAGTAGATACTACTTCCGATTCCACCCTCTTCCTGTTTCTGCGCAATTCGTGCCTGCTCCTCCTCCCAGATGTCTTCAGGTCTAGGGTCTTTGTGTAACCTTGATGGGTCATTTTGCGACGCCTTGGCCGCATCGGAAGTGGCATCTTGCCCAGCAGCCTTCCTGAGTTCAGCAGCACTCCCGAACGAGAAAGCTCGCCGCAGCCGAGAAGTCTTGCTCTTAGACTTTCCTCCCTTCTCATTAATCGCAGCGAGTTGTTTAGCCGCAGGGCTATCGGCCATCAAGCTAGAAGATGGCGCCGACACCTTGATTGGAGGCGGCTCCGGCGCGTTGGCCGGCGTTGCCGAGTCATCGGATGAAGATCCGGGACCCATGGTGACCGGCTTCGACAAGGGAGATGGGTTAATAATTCGTTTGCCGACATCAGTTGAAGAACCGCGAGGCGGTATGTTCACTTGCTTTGATTGATCATGGCCAGGCTTCTTGTCTGTAGAAGTGGAGGTCGAGGCGGGGGTTGCCGCGGGGGTAGATGCATTGGAGTTTCGATTGGCAGACTATGATAGCACGTTCAGTTAGTATCTTAGTGAGGCAATACTCCCTCATCAACACCTGATTGGACAATCCACTGGGAACTTTTATTTTGCTGTTCAAGGTTTGATACTCACCGAAGATGGCCTAGAATTACTGCTTCCGCTCGAAACAAGGCTCTCTGAACTGCCATTAATAGCACGCATCGTATTCTTTTCCGCCGACCCGATGTTAGGAAGAACAGGAGCAGTTCGTGCAACATTTTTCTGATCCTTATCTGGACCACCTTGCTTTCTCGACGCGGCTAGCGCTTCCAAGCGGAACGATTCCCCCGCTTGTTGGAACTCCTGCGGGGTCAGGGGGTTGGGATAATCGGTAGAATTGATTGAATGTATACTACGCCGCCGAAATCTTTTAGCTTCTTCCTCGGTAGGATGTCGGTATAGCTGCATATCATCCATCGCCGTGCCCGCCATAGACCCGTAGGCACTATGTGGCCTACTGTTAGAGGTCGTAGAATTCTTGGGTGCCCCAGTCTTCCGGTCAGGCATAGATCGAGGATTATAAAGATGAACGACAGTAGCCATGCCAGAACCCGATGGTGCTGCTGAACCCTGCGGTTGCGGTGTCTGCATGACACCGGGCGACGAGTCTGTATACCTTGGAGACGGCCGGCGATATCGTTCCGGTGTTGCTTTCGCGGCAACAACTTGCGCAAATGTTGGCTGGTTAGACGAGGCATTCAAAGGTGCCAGCTGGGGTCGAGGTCCAGGCATGGAAACCGCTCGAGAATCGTCTTGAGACATTACAGTGGGCATCGTCGGATGACCATTGTTGTTACCCGGAGCGTTCGAGTTTGTTTGATGGCGAGAGCGTGCCGATGCGTTTGGATCTGCCATCTGCATGGTCGGGACACTTGTCGATGAACGATAGGTTCCATACTGCTGCCATTGTCCGCCGTTAGCCAGGCTCGGCGTAGCTGTGAAGGCATATGGCTGAACTGGAGCGGACGCGTTGCCACGATAGACAGTTGGGCCCCCTCCAACGCTATTAGATAGGCCATGATAGCTGGTTCTCTGCGAGTTGCTCATGTATGCCGGGTTAGGCTGGGTTCCTGAAGGTCCTGGCATCATTCCGGAAGCCGAGCTGGGTCTTGTCTGAAGCAATGTCACTGTTCCACTTTGCTGAGAATATGTTTGGACCAACGCAGCCATATTCAATGATTTAGGGCCCGAACGATCGGCTAGGCGGGCTCACGAGCGAAGGGATTCGATTCGCTTGTTTAATTTATCGGCTGTAGAGTAACCTTTGAACCAAAGGAAGAGGTTTCCTTGGACGAGGCAGAAGGGATGTCCCTGGCAATTATTGTTAGCAAGTGGCGTTTCATGCATGATTCTCGACTGGGCCAATAAGACCAAGTAAAAATCGAGCTCACACCAAGAAAGACACGATTAGTGAAGCTATAAAAAAGAAGAAAGCACACCTTTAGAATACCGACACCCTGTAATTATTATGCTCGAACAGTTAGGAATGCCGGTCAAGTGATGACGAGGATCGAAATGGGGGATTAATGATGGAAGATTTGGATGAAATTGGAAAGGGCGCCTGCGACCAGGAAAAAAACGAGTGATGATCTCCAGAGGGAAGTCTACTATTACCGTAGACAACCTCGATGACCTAAAAATGTCGAGTATCTCACGACAGCTGGTCTCGGAGAAGGGCCGGATCGGGTTCGATAACTTTTCGGTGCCACGATTGACACGGAGAAGAGGGAGAGTGTCAGATTTCTAGTGTGATAACATGGGAGAAGCTGCCACAATGACCCTTATTCTCGTGTTGTCGGCCAAGAAAGGAAGACTGATAATCGTGTTTTTTAAGTTTCTAGTTTTTTTAATAGATGCGAAGGCCACCTAATCCGATGGTAATGGAAAGTGAGACAAAAAACCGAATGGGAGAATGACTCGAAGAGACGAAACAGAGGAATAGAGCTGGACGTGAAAAAGAGATGGTAGATGAAAAAAAAAACCGGTTAGGATCTTTGGGCGAAAAGGGAACCGCGAAGAATCACAACAACAAAACAAAGTGTAATTTCTGAATAACGCTATGTACTATGTAGTCAAGTAAATAGGGGGAATATGACTAAGGGGGGGATGAAGAAGGAGAGAGACGTGTGAAGGGGGGGAAAGAGAGTTGATGTTATTCAGAAGTGCATTGGGATGGAAAGGGAAAGAAGTTTGGAAGTTGAGGTTTGAATTGCATCGTGCTTTCAGGCAATGCCAGTTACCTCGCAGATAGGTTTCTAGGTAGCGTCTATCGTAGCGTTGTTGTAGCGTGGTATCCAATTCTACAGGAACCCTTGGAACCCACGGAAGTACCTAGTACGGTATAAGATGTACAGTCTGTACATGCCTGAAGGGACTGGACGGTGGATCTTGGAGGCTTAGCAAAAAGTCAAGACCCCGTGTAATGGCCGTCCGTTGCTGCAGGTGGTTCTTGCAGTGCTACCTAGGTACTAGCCAGATGGAGATAGACTGTACGAAGGAAGGGCCCACAGTGAGTACCTGCTTCCTTCTTAAAATACTTGGAACTCTTAGTGGATCTAACTACGAAAGAAGGTACAGATGAGATCATGGGATGTATTGATATTTAACCCACGATAACGGGATACATATGCATGTATCTTCCAAGGTTAGCATTCAAATGTTCTTCTAAGTAATTATTGGAACAGCAACCTTACCTGGCATCATCTGTCTTCCCGACTAATTGCTGTTTCAACAATCGCACATACAACGCTATAAATGTCACAATGGACAAAACTATGTAGGTATGATTACAATTTACACGGAAGAAACGAGCAAAAGGGGGGGAAGAAGACTCATTATCGAACGAACTGCAGACGCATGAATTCCTATCCGTACTACGATCCAGCATAGTACGTGTAGACATGGGCTGATGTACTATGTAGGCGACTACCTAGAACTGCATGACATTATTACAGGTCGTTTTAACACTGCCCAGGTGCCTATCCAATACAACGATGTCTCCTATTCAGCAACTCTTAAGTACTACCCTTAGTATGGGATGTACCTAAGCCTACAATCCGAGCTTGTTTACTATGGGAGGTAATAGGGGCGCGCTAACAAGCGTTGAAGACGGTTGTTGTTGTTGTTTGCTGTAACAGATACGTGTTTCTTCTAAATGCTTAAGTACCGCGACCGCGCTATCTCAGATTACAGGGCTCTCTCTTAGACATGCTGCCCAGGTGCTAAGCTACTTTTATCCAAGCCCGTGTGACAATTGGCCTCCACCCCGGCGGAATTGTTGACGAGACAATGAGCGCTATCTGATAGTCATTGGTCCATGGGTGCCCATGTCGCACTAGACAAAAGCACGACAAGGAATCGGGGGATGCTTTACAGGCATGACGCGGCGGCCATACGGAGTACAGTACATAAAGCGATGGAGCCCCGGAAGAATTCGCCGCATACGTTTTTCTGCACCCATGGTTCGATTGCCTCTATCCAAGAAATCACAAATGCCAATGCGAGAGGGATGTCTACTTGTGGGGGAGTCAGGTGGATTCTCTACTAGCGAGCTTCGAGAATATTTTGATGTTGGACACAGCGAGCTAGCAATCAACATCCTACAAAGGGAACTGAGCCTCGGTGGACATCCGTATCACGGCCTAGCTGTGTCAATTCAGGGGAATGACGTGACCGTCGTACGTAGAGAGGCTCTTAGCTTACATACGCTGCATATGCGAATTTATTAGATGAAAGGGATCCCATAACTCCCGTCATACCTATGATTAGGGGTTCACCAATATACCAGGTACCTCCCTAGGTACATATGCACCTGTACACTTTGAGAGTGCCTAGGTAGATATGTAAGTACATACTACGTGTGTATCAATTTTTTATCTAGCTTCAAATTTGATAATACTCCATGCCTTATGATCATCCGAAGTTTTTGAGGTTCAGAGAATCAGAGCTCCGAGTAGGTGCCAATGCTGCTTTTATATTCGCACTTACGCACGGTTGCGAACTACTTTTAGGAAGATAGGATCAGCTGGGGTAAAGACACCAACGATCATAGATAGATCATAGATACCTACATCAAAACGATCCATATACAGAAGCTAATATTCCATACATAAGTTAATATCTCAAAGCATCAAAATTTTGTTCGGTAGTCTAGAATTCTAGATAGATCAGCAACGAGATAAATATATGATTTGAAGTCCTTGTCTTGAAGGTGTCTTGCTTGCCGCAGGTACCGTGGTCCGTAGTCTATCAGATAATCAGTTATTAGGTACTGTTCTTGTAGGAGTGTATCGGAACCAGCGAAGATCGTTCATTTCAAAATGCCCAAAAGGAATATCCCCCAGCATTAAGGACCAACGTACGCTAACGATCAACACTATCATCTACTCGTTTCAGCCAGCGATCAATAATTGCCTACCTAGGTACTGCGTAGGTATCTACACAGACAGATAGAACTTCCCATTAGAACATTTTAAGTAGTCTCACTTCCCAATAATAAAAGGCAGTGAGTGACGTGCCGGATGACGACCGTAAGCGAACCATGAAATAAATAAAAACCGAAACAAATGGCGTATGGCTTTAAACTCTCAAAGCAACATTGTACCTGATGTTCTTACCTATACAGGAACCGGAATATTTAGTTATGCAATAAGCCGACATGCAAGCCGGGATTGACTCAAGGTATTGGACGTACCTAGGTACTTGGGAAATAGCCAAGCATGGGTTCATATTAGCTCGAGGTGTTTTACAAAAAGGAGCTTCAGTTTTTTCTATCGAGATGTTGTCACTCATGTTGTTTTCGCATTCATCAATCCAAACTACATATGTAAAATAGATCCACCAAGATAACCTATGATCCTCGATCTAGCGATCTCTAGAAAGAAGCATAGGCCAACATATTCCAATCGTTATAGCAAATCGGTTAAATGCAAAAGAAAATTGTGCCACATTTTGACGATTTTTTTAACAACAGTCAAGATCCATCCGTGGAGTTTCCCCCCTTTTCCCCCACGTCCTTTGTATTATTAATTTATTATTAGAAAGACCCCGTATCGAGCCCCTATATTTTTTATCTTATCCAGAATAAGATCGACATGTATGTACTCGTGCTGCTCGTGTAAAGGCTTAAGAGTTTGTATGTATATCAATGTGAAGCTGGTCGCATCATGCTAAACAATGCACCATTACTGAAGAGCGATGATGAAAGTTGAGCCCCAAAAGATTTACATCTTACCTTCCATATTTCATACCTAGGTATACTTATTACTTTAAGTACCTACATATGTAAGCTAAGGAGCCGAGATAATCTTACGAAATCAAGCATTGGAATATATCCACGCCGACCGATCGAAGATGATGTCCTTCCCTACCTTAAATAGAAGGTCTGAGTTCCTAAAAGGGCAAATAACATACTATGAATGTCACCTGGATAGGATGTAAACTGTAACCATAATTTATATCTAGAAATACAACCCGCAACAAGTAAAGCGCCGCTCGCATTCAATAGGGAAGGTCTCTGAGTCCTTAAGCCTTTAAGCTTGGTTATATGCGACAACAGCCGTTACAGGGACTGCTTAATATCCAAGTTTATATTCTTAAGCCGGCATCGTCAGTACATGACGTGTATATGATACCCTCCATCATACACCCTTTACGATGCGGCTTAAAGATGAGGACTTTACGACAGGTCTTAAAAGAAACTATGACAATTCCCTCCCGCCTTGTTACGTACATACAGAGCAAGGTCATAATCAATTGAACCATTGCTAGTAGCTACAGTATTCAGTATCAAGTACCTAGAGTTCGTGTTCAAGTCTATCTTATGCTGGGTAACTAATATAACATGAACCTGTTTTCTTTGATACTTGAACTGAATCCACCGGCGTGTCTCGATAGCCGAAGCAACAAAAAACAAATGATGATACTGATGTAACTGTATGTTTAGTGAGGTATGTTCTAGCCAAGGTAACATTAAATATTCAAAAATACATAGGTACTTGGTGGCAGGTCGATGTTTATGAGTAGAGCCATCCAGTTTGTCAATCGGCGAATGTCGTGTTAATTGGTCTCGATGTAAGCCATACCAGAGCAATAATATCGCTCTTTACTTAAGGGTTAGGCTTAGTACCGTATACCTATATTTAAAGTACTGGAACACACTAGCGGTACATGCCTAATGGGATGCTTCCAAGTTTACCACATCGGCCATAACGATACCGCTATACAGCTATTGTTAAACTGCGCGATCCGCTGCCAAGCTGTACCCGACTTTCTATCCTATTAACTTGAATTCCATACAATTAGTATCACAGCTTATATGAGTCTAGCATGCCAACACCGCAACATTCGAATAGGCTATCAAACGTCTAAGTGACCATCACTTTAAGAACTTGGATATGATATAGCCCTAAAGATTGCGTGAGGTTTTACGCCATATACATGCAAAATCCCATTATTATCATCGTCCCAAATACTCTGTCAGCAAACAAACACGCCTTCACATTCGAGGTCCACCGCTCACTCGTCAACACATTTAGGACGTTTGATCGAATCGGGTCGACTTGGGCCATGCAGCAACATCAAGCAGCTGTTTTCTAGATCTCAAGTCATACGAAAGGGATTGTGTCGCCGTTCAGTGCGAAACCCAAACAAGACCATCCGTGACGCCTTCCCCACAAGCTGATCAGTTAATCTAGACATCTACCACGAAGATCTCGTCCCAAGGTTAGGGATCGTGGGTCCTCTTGAAACGTGCTTAGTTGACCGCTCGTGTAACTGAGCTATGGGTTCAAATTCACACATGACCCGGAGTCGAGACCACTCAAGTCAAGCTGGCGTATGCTAGCCACTCGGACGTCAATTTCATGTTCCACGAATGAAGTGTCACGGCTCGACACCGATAGCCCGGACCAGAAAAAGCTTGTCGCTCCGCGGCTGTCCGCACCTTGTGGTCTTAGACCACCGCATACATAAACACGACATAACTCATCCGAGGTCTCTCCCTCAAACAGAATGAAGAAGTTTCCAATTGGAACATCCTTATAGCATGTACTTCTCAAAGCTCTGGTCCAATGAGCACTGATTTAGTATAGCAGCATAATATTCAGCTTGCCTCACGGGTGGTCAGAAAACTTAGACCTGCAACCGCAGTAGGATAGGACTCGCGGCTAGCGGCCTCGAAAATAACGTTGCTTACCGCGGGTAAATCGGCATCGTGCTGATATCTACTGCTAGCAGCCAACACTCGCAGCAGGTCGAATTGGATCGGAGATAAATATGCGGTAAGTATGCAGTAGCTACCACCACTAGGTATTAAACTATAGCCATGCAAGATGCCGATACGTGAAAATCCGGAATACAACGTATAAGAAAGGAAAATTGATTAATTCTACGTAATTTTTCGGTGGTGTTTTAATGGCTATAGATTATTCGTTATTTCAACATACCTCCTAACTAGGTAAATAATACAAGATGTCCTTTAGTGAAGACAGTCAGTATAAATATTCATCATGTCCTAGACCCGCGAGCGAGCGGGTTCATTTTTGCCTTCCGTCACCTGCGTGGTCAATTTCTATCTGTATTGACGACGACCGCCATACCAAGGTCAGTCTCATGTAGGCCAGAGGTTGGGGAACAGGAGCCGAGCTGTTGGGAAGTAAAGAAGTAAGAGCAAGACGCAAGCAACCGTCACTTCGCTTTACTGATAAACTACCGGCTGCTTGTTACGCAAGTTGCTGGTACCCGAAATCTGGATCTAGGGGCTCTTTCAAGAAAAAAAATCGATGAATATTACTTCCTTTCCAAAGCAATGCATTAGAATATTTAAGCTACTTGCAGTAGTTTCGGGGTAATAGGCTTCAGGGGCTGCTTCTAGTAGATGTGCTTCTAATGTTCGGGGGTAACCTTTACGGGCTTCATAGATTTTACGATTCCCTAACTTTAAAACTAAATTCTATCAAATACTCGTCCAGCTAACTTTGTCAGTCCCTATCGTAGGGATTCCATGGCCCAATACTTCGGGGTGGCGTGAGAATAATCAATCATGAAGCTTCCCCCCTCTATGTACGTTCTTTCAGCTGAACACTCTTCCGAAAAAGTCTGTTAATAAGCCAAGATCTTATAATCCGTTCCACTTAAAGCCCTGAGCCTAATGGCTTCGCTTAGGTGACGTATTTTGCCATCTTGAGACCCCCTTAATGACATACATTGGTTGCGGCTAAGCTCTGCCAGCACAATTATTTCGTGAAGATAAATAGGGAAAAGGTCTCTGGAGTTTCTAAGTGACCGAGTCGCAAGATGCCTCCTTGTGTCTTAAAGTTAGATGTTGATGTATCTCTCATATAGCAAGCTAGCTGGTCCTGTCACCTTTGGGAGTGTTAGGTTATCATAAGATCATGGTCCGCGGGGAGAGATGACCCAACGAATCCATGAAATCGGAATGGATTTTACGTAGATGAATACCAACAGAAGAACTGTTTTTCTTTGGTGACGATTTATTCATAGATCGTTTCTCATTAAATTATAACATCAATATATGAGGTAGGTATATTCTTGATCGTAAGTCATTCCGCGCAAACCATCTAGTTGCGCCTTTTTGCAACCAATTAATTCCAAACTCGCAGTCGCAGACCGAATAAGACTGTATCAAACAGAGAAACGGCAGGCATTATTAAGTGAACCGAGGAGGCCAACCTCGGGTTGGGAAAATGGCAGCTTAGTCCTTCTTGAACGCAGACCTGACGACGTTGGACCAGCCGCCGAGGAGGTACTGGTCGGTGTGCCGCCCACAGTGGGTGTAGACGTTCACGGTGGGCGAATGCGGCTTCGAAGTAGAGCCAGACGACTTGCGGTTCGGCGAGGAGTGGGAGTGGGAGTGACTGCCCAACGCCTTGCGGTAGTCATCGAACCGGCTGCTCCCATGAGATTCCTGCGGGCGGTTAGTTTCGACGACGATGAAAGGAAGTCGTGGGTAGTGAGAAGCACCACTAACCTTGTCTTTATCCGAATAGCTAGAGTCGAAGCTTTCTTGGCGGCTGTGTGAGCTTTCGCTCGAAGCCCTGATGTTGAGCGGGGTAGGGACGTTTCGAGATGAAGACATCTTGAATTGATGCCGGTGCCAATTGAATAGATGCTGGGGTGAATAAGGTATCTAGATATAGACCTTAGAGGCGAAGAGGGTGCCTCAAAGCTAGGTACCTAGCTGTAGGTCTATCAAGATTGAAAGTCTTTGACTGTAGGTAATATATCGAGTCCAATTGACCAATATGTATCAAGCTTCAAGCTCGGGGCAAAGCTGTTGGTGATAGCTATGTATGTTTAAAATCAAAAATTGAGTGAATGCCCTCCAGGGTTGCCAATCTTGCACACCTGGTGCGATTTATTTATGATGACTGTAGGAGAAATCTAAGCAGAAAGACCTGGGTCTCGGAACTCGGAATCGGAAAGGAAACATCGTTGCCTGGAAATGGTCTTGAATATATACATGTACGGATGCTCTTGACAAGGAAGGTTGGCGGCTCAAGTGACGGACCACTTGACCCGAGTTAAGAAGACCACTGATTAGCATGCTTGCGAGGGGCACAAGACCGGGATCGTTCAAGGGACGGCCCTGTGTGAGGCAATTGATACATGTGTTATCTATTATACCCTTGGCCAATGGGCCTTTCCGTCGAAGGAATACATGATGCAGGGAAATGAGAAAGAGACGGTGTATGGCTGAGGCCAGAAGCACTACTATTAGTCACCCCGCAAATGATCTTTCGTTGTAAGTGGAACACCTAGTCAGCCCTATTAAAATCTGCGGTGCCGTGACACGCAGCCAAGACTAATTCATATGTAATTCGATCAGTTCGGTAACCATCCTAGTTAGTGATCAAGATTGGGTATAGCTATGCGTCCCAGCTTTCGCTGCCCGAAGGGAATACTCAATTGCGAAGTGTGCCGGATGCTCACCCGCCTGAGACAACTTCAATAAGCCGCAGCCGTCGGTAAGGAGTGTCTCGAAGGCCAAGTAGATGCTATTTACTCGAAATGGCATTGCTACAATACCGAGCAAGCTGTCACGAGGAGGATTGTCATGATGGGTGAAACAGGATTTAAGATGGCGGAGACACAAATGATTAAAAGGTTCTAACTGCTATTGGGCGCTATTAGTGCTATTGGCACAAACAATGACTCCCTCTGTTGGTGCAAAAAGAAATTGACAGCCCCAGCTTGCGCCACGGATAAACGGCATTGGATGTTGCTTCGACTTCGAGGGGCGCGAACCGTTGCCTTGTAGATGTGGCCGGCTTGCCGTAACTGTGCCGGTCATCCATGTGAACGACGGAGTGGGGATCATCACATTGCCATCCCATTGCTGCAGTTGGTTTACTTTGCTGCCTGAGACAACCTGAATCAAGCTGACTCTAATCTGTGATAGATCCGTAGTTCGCGATTCGTAGAGTTATGTGAAGAAATTAAGTAACTTGGGAATTGCTTCGACATGACTCTGGATCTCTGGCAAAAGATGGTCATATGTTATGTTATAGTTCGTGGATATTTTATTGAGTCAACGTTTTCTGCGTGTTTCCAGCTACAGTATGTGAAGCAGATTGAGATACGTGCAAGTTACCTTTTTTGGCACTGTGAGTTACTAGATGACTAAGCAAGAATGATGACTAAGACAAAATGTTTAATGCCTCAGGCTTTAATAACCATCTGAGCCGGCCATCGGCAAAAGGGGCTAAGAGAAAAAAAAACAATTGGGTCCTACACGTACCTGATGTACTCTAGTACCCACGCAACCGCGTTCCTGGTCTCTCTAAGCGGCTCATAGGGCTGATCTTGAGTTTTGAGCCGCATGGTAGCGCCGTCGATATGATTTGCAAATCTGGGGATGGTTCCTTGAATATATTCTGATCGAAGATAGTCAACTTGCATTTTGCATTTGAATGTATGTGCACCTTTGGGTGGCTGTGGGAGGGATGAAAAATGGTCAATTGGATACTAGATGTGTAAGCGACTAGAGAAAAGGCCACGAAAGGTGCATTTGGATATGATGATTAGGGGATATCTGGGATCTTGAACATTTTAAGATTTCGATGTTTAAAAATGGGAGTGAAGATGGATGGATTGTCGGAGTGATCGGGTTGGAGTTGTTTTGACAATTTTTGGTATGACACGCTAGATAATTCTTGGCGTGTCTGATTTTATTGGTTATAAGCCTCTGAACTGTGGGTCAGTCTTGTTTTGAAGTGGTCCGTGCAATAACTCTGGCTGGTGCATTAGAGGTGTAGAGGCGCAGAAACGCGCGACAAGTTGACAACCTAAACCCTTACTTACCCTTACTAAATCCCCCAAAGCTCTTTTCCACTCTTCAGCTTTGCGCTTTTCACGCAACACCTTCTTTATTTTCTCGTCTTCGCCATCCTGCACTTCGCACAGGTTCGGTTCAGTAATTTATTAAAAAGCGTCCATTCATCTACCATTGTTCACTATTACTCTGCGCATCTTCTTTATTTATTAACTGATAGATACTATTTTTATTCTCTTTCGTATTCCCATCTGAGACGCCCCTTGTCCGAACCCTCGATAGCCAAATTGAATACAATCCAAGTCCTGCGTCATCATATTAACTGATTCTAAACAATCTACCAATCTCGACTCCGAATCTCCTTACTCATACAGTTCGACCGCGTCCTTGTCATTTTAACTGCCTATCAAATTTACACGTTGACTCTACCGGAGTAATACGTTGTCTGTCAATCCCTTAATCCGATAGGACGGGATACACCTAGACAATTGCCGTTAAACAAATCACAAAATCGAACTGTACAAAAACTCGGGGAAGTGCTGTTTTATTGCGTTGCCATATGTCTCAGTCTGAAGATCTGGAGACTTGCTGTTGTTATCTTAAGTTTGGGCGCATTGTCGTGTGAAGGGTGATTACCTTCGTCATACCCCTTCCGACTTGCTCCAGGGTAAGTGCCTACAGCGATGGAAATATTTCTCTAGCACAGGATATTGACAACAGCCTGATCTATAGTCTCTACTTATCTCCCCCGAGACAATTTTTGGGTATGCTTATTCTCAAGACGTTAGATTCTATCCATGCTGACTGTTTTGACTCAGCCTAGGAATTCACTCGCCTTCGTATTCTTCTTGGTACGCTTGCCGAGAACTCGGGGCTTCCTCTGATACTTGTAGGTAGGCACTATTTATTGTCTAATTCTCGTCGTGATGAAATCTTACCGCAACCGCCCTACCGCATCATATTAGTCAACCTCAGTCGCAGCGAATAATCCTCTGCCCCTCCGAGCTTTGGGTAGCATATGACCTATGCCTTAATCGAACTCACCATTTCCCAATTCTTCTTTCCTACATATCATTTTCTTTTCATCAACCTGAGGGGAGTGAATAAGCCTTGCTAATTGCGGCAGCCTTGTAGTCTTCTCCAACTCCCTTCCTGAAGGCGCACCTTCAATATGGCTGGTAAAAGAAAGCGCGATATCCTGGATTTCGATCCTAACAAATCTGATTCTGATGACGAAAACTTCGAGCCCGATGTTGACCGCCCACGAACCCATAAGAAATCGCGGTCGCAGAGAGCCAATAAGCCATCTTCCCGTAGAAAGGGCAGATATCGTGGTTCCGATATCGAGGAGGATGATGATATCGAAGATAGCGATCAAGAGAATTCGTTCCCAGAGAACGATGAAGATGATGAAGAGCCAGAACCCGAGATCAACGAAAGTACCGGTCGTCGCGTCAGAAAGGCAGCTACCAAGCATCAGAGTTACAAGGAGAGTTCCGAAGATGAAGAGGATCTAGTTCGGAACACTGATGATGACAAGGATGACCTCGTCGAGGATCCACCCAAGAAGTCGCCTCGCCAGAGAAAACTAATCACACTCAGAGTACCTCCGTCGGCGAGGAAGACACGCGCGGCCTCTAATGCGAATACTCCGGTCGGGGTCAGGAGAGTTACCCGAGCTCGCACGGTTGATAAAGACGATGCAGAATTGGTCGAATTATCAAATTCCGGCAGGCATGTAAGGCCAGCTCGCGGCTCCAAGAGTAGAAGCCCGGAAACTTTCGCACGAGCTAGCCGGCCGACCCGGAGCGGGAAAGGTCTCAAGAAGCCAGTCTCGCCTCTAGTCGAAATTGATACTCAGGAAGAGAACAAACTTCCTGAGCCCGAAAATGTCCCGGACCTCGTCGAACAAGCTGATGCAGCAGCCGAAGGAAATACCGTCGACCAAGTAGATAACGCGGATGAAAATGCCGCTCAAGACCGCGAGGAACCCATGGAGACTGTAGAAATGAACGACAATATGGACGTGGATGAAGATGAAGATGACGATGTTCCCGTCGCACGCAAGACCCGGGGTGCGAGAGCTAACCAGTCTGCGGCTGCTACTGAAAACGCCGCTGCCGAGGATGCAAGTCCTGTCAAGCGAACTCGCGGCAGACTTACCCGGAAGTCTCGACTCGGAAAGTCACTCAAAGAACCGAGCAGTGACTTTGAGCCTGGAAATGACTCTGGGGAAGGGAATGAGTCTGAATTAGAGGCCCACCAGGACGAGCCCGGCGTTGATGATGACGAGAATTCGAGTCCCAGTGCTCGTGGACGAAGATCATCAAGGGGGAAGTCAAGAAGATCCGCGAGGAGATCGCAGCGACGCAAGGAATCGGGAGATGAAGATGAGGTTGATGAAAATGAAGTGGCAGAAGAACTTGCGGATCTCAAATCGAATTCTCCGCGACGAGGACGCCGATCACCCAAGATCCTCTTCGAAAAGAGAGAAGAAACAAGACGGCGTAGAGGCCAGCCAGTGAATTACGCAATACCGCCCCTCAACGCATTTCCCGTCGAACAAGAGGATGATGATGATGATCAAGCTCCGACGACGGCTCGTCGTCGTGGACGTGCAAATGGAGGAGGTGGGTGGGATCACAGTCTTCATTCCACCGCCGGCGCCTTGGGAGGTATGGGTCTCACTGGCGCGCTGCTCGGAGGCCCCTGGGGTACTGGTGCCGTAGGTGGTGCCGAATCCGATAGTAGCGACGACGAAATGAACAATCGCACAGCACTAGGAGGACTTGTGGGCATGACACCGACTTCGGCAGCTCCTAACCTTGGTCCCTCGCTTGGAAACATGGACGGTGCAGGTGGTCTTCTTGCACCCGCCTTGAATGTCGGAAAGATTAAGAATCCTAAGGCTCTTGCCGATGCGGACCCACTGGGTGTCGATATGAACGTCGACTTCAGTCAAGTCGGTGGCTTGGAAGGTCATATCGACCAGCTCAAGGAAATGGTACAGTTGCCACTTCTATACCCGGAACTTTTCGCCAGGTTCCATGTCACCCCGCCGAGGGGTGTGTTATTCCACGGTCCTCCGGGAACAGGAAAAACGTTACTTGCCCGAGCCCTTGCGAATACTATTGGCGTTGGCGGTAAGAAGATTACGTTCTACATGCGTAAGGGTGCCGATGCCCTGAGCAAATGGGTCGGTGAAGCCGAGAAGCAACTACGTCTCCTCTTCGAAGAAGCTAGAAGAACACAGCCAAGTATTATCTTCTTCGACGAAATTGACGGCCTTGCGCCCGTCCGATCCAGTAAACAAGAGCAGATTCATGCGTCGATCGTTTCAACCTTGCTTGCTTTGATGGATGGCATGGACGGTCGTGGTCAAGTGATTGTCATTGGCGCTACCAATAGGCCAGACAGCGTGGATCCTGCTCTTCGTCGACCCGGACGTTTCGATCGAGAATTCTATTTTCCCCTGCCTGATGTCGACGGTCGCAAGCAGATTATCGATATTCACACTAAAGACTGGGGCCTATCTGACGAGTTCAAGCGGTCTTTAGCTAGTGAAACAAAGGGCTACGGTGGTGCCGACCTACGTGCCATGTGTACCGAGGCGGCTATTAATGCAATCCAGAGAACCTATCCTCAAATCTACTCATCGAAGGAGAAACTTATCGTCAACCCGGAGAAAGTCAGTATACACATGACCGACTTTATGCTCTCTAAGAATAAAATTGTGCCCTCCTCAGAGAGATCCGCAACCTCCGGGGCCTCGCCGTTCCCGAAGCCTGTCGAACCGCTCCTTCGAGATCAATTCAAGGCCATCACCAACGTGTTAGACAGTGTCTTGCCTCGTAAAAGGAAGGTCACGGCACTGGATGAGGCGATGTTCGAGCCTTACGACGACGCCGACTTTGGGTTCAGCCGGGAGGCCTTAAACGAAGAGTTCCACAGATTTCGCGTCTATCGGCCGCGACTTCTGATATGCGGCTCTCCTGGAATGGGCCAAGTTTACATCAGTGCCGCTATCCTCCACTATCTCGAAGGTGTACACGTGCAAAACTTCGATCTACCCAACATACTCGGTGAGCCCATGGTAAGTAGTACCGAACTTGCTTAAGAAGTTTTACCTAGGACGGTAGTTAACCTGTTGACAGTCTCCTGAACAAGTGCTATTCGGGCTTTTCGCCGAGGCTAGACGCCAGAAACCGAGTGTCATTTTCATACCGAACGTTGACATATGGTACGAAGCGTTAGCTGGGCCGATACTGACGACATTCATGTCCATGTTAAGAACATTACAGCCTACTGATTCCATCATGGTCGTGGGAACCGCGGAGACCGAGTTGGAGCATATCAGTCCCGATCTCAAACGCGACCTTTTTGGATTATCAAACTCCAATTTCGTGAAGATTGATCGTCCAGCTAAGGTAAGTCTGGCATATATATTGTATGGACAAGGCAGAGCTAACAACACACAGGCGAACCGACGGGAATATTTTGCTAGGATCTTGGAGCATATTAGGAGGTATCCCAAGGATTTCCCCGATCCTGCTAATCGGAAGAAGAGAGTGTTGGAAGAACTTCCGGTGGCTCCGCCCCCTCCTCCTAGGGAACTCACCTTGGACGAGATCCAGGCCGCTAACCTGCAATACCGACGAGCTCTCAACTTCATGAAGATACACCTGCAGCCCATTCTGGATCAGATCAAGCGCAAGTACCGCTTGTTTCGCACTCCAATGATAGCTGCTTCCAAGTTTCAATACCTCTTCAATGAGGCAGATCCGAACTTTGTCAGACCTGACGTAGCCGACGCTCCGCCACGCCCGTATGAGCTTGGTAAGGACAAGGAAGGGACCCCGGGGCTCATCGATACTGCGACAAACAAGTTCTACTACAACCTTGACACCGTGACTATCGAGAACAGACTTGCCAATGCCTTTTACATCACCCCGGAGGCGTTTTTGAAAGATGTGTCGTCATTTGAGATTGATGCAAGGAATCTCGGCGACCAGGCGCTTTGGCTCAAGGCTAACGAACTTGCAACCAATGCCAGCGTGGATGTAAACGACATTGCGGACAAGCTTCGCACTAGGGTTGATTTTGTCGAAGAATGGAATAAGGAACTATTCCGACAGAAAGAATATAAACGAATACTGAAGGCTCGCAGGAGAGCGCGATCTACCGGCGGTCCGGCACAGTCTAATATCGCTAACGGTGTAGATACTCCTCAGCGCAGCCATCCTCCGAGGCAACAGTTACACACCACAACAGCCCGCTTTCAGGTTATAGGCGAGGAAGCCATCTCTAACGAAGAGGGCCCGCTATCCCAACCTGTCACAAATGGTGCGTCTGTCCCGTCTCGAGTGATAGACGAAGATGTTCCTATGGCCGAGGCCGACAGTCAGATGCTCGCTGGACCAAATCTCCTCATGCAGCCCCCAACTCAGTGGCCCCCTATGGAGGCGCGATCATTGCATACCTCCACGCGCGCGACAGCAGGAGGGACGAACCAAATGTCGCAGTTTTCGGCTGTGCAATCTCTCCCCCTTGGGATATCGCCGTCGGCATTGGTGAATGATGCATCAACAACCAAAACATCGGACCCCTCAAACCGCTCCTCCAATTTCAGCACTCAAGTAATCAACGGCCATCACCCTGGACAGTCTAGCCCTGTGGATAATATCCCCGATACACAACCGATATTTGGGCCAAGTCAACTAACGTCTAGCGACGACTCATGGGTCCACACGCAAAAACCTAGCCTTGCACAGGGATTCACCCATCAAACCGAATCACAGCAGAGTCTCCGTCCTCAAGAGTCACCGGCTAGTGGGAAATCCTCACATCCCACTGGTATGGCTAACTTGCTGAACGATACTGCTCCTGACGAGTCGTCTCATTTTCAATCGCAACGCCAATCTGGTGTGTCTTCTTCACAGCAGGTCGAGCTAGATGAGCAACAAGCCCAGTACTTCCTCGAGAAAGTGACCGAGCGTACGTCGGGTTGCACTATCGAGCAGTTACAGCAGATCTTCCGTGAGATGATGGTAGAGCTCTGGAAATCGAGAGGCGAGCACAACCGCATGAAGGTGCTCAACACAGTCACCCGTGTCTTCAACTCAGCCATTGACGACATCGGCTCGATCCAGGGACTTCTGCAGCCAAGTCAATCAGAAGCATGGCAGGGAAGTCAAGAATTTGGCTCTGCGCATAACTCCCAGCTATAGCTGTGGAGTCAGTATTCGATGTAATTATTAGCTAAAGGGGAGAGGGAAGCTCAACGGAGTCAGGGGGTGTCTTTTAGGGCACATGGGATTTTGTTGCAGGATGGCTGATCAGTCTACACCGTCACGACTTTGACGCAGGAAATGTTTATAGCTTCGCTGGCTTACGAAGGTTTGGCACGCGCCACCTTTTTCTCAATAGGCACACCTGAGGTAGGATTTTCACCTAGGTAGGAATTGACTCATTTGCCATAAATATCGGAAATGGGGGTTATTATTGAGTGATAGTACTGTGTGGTCGTTATGTAATTGTCGTAGATTGAAGTATTAGTAGAATTTCCTTGGTGGTACCTGAATAGTAAGGCATTTAAGTTATCGGCCTACTGTTTAGATCCACTTGCCTTATTTCATGACCTGTTTTCTGTTTGTTTTCTGCCTTAGGACAAGCATAGAAAACCCCGTCCCTATATGAATATAGCTGTTGCTGCCAATGCGCCTAAGGGGAAATTGGATCAGAGTTTAAGTCAGACTTTTGCCGTTAAAGATTAAATACATCATAATTACTTCACGGTCGCAGTCTTCGCAAATATTTTTTTTTAAAATAGCAATCAATCAATATGTATATACTTTATAAATGCGTTCTTGATATGTAATGTGTAATATATACCCTTGTAAATCCTATCATTCCATGCGTTCCCGATCATACAATACATACATCATTCCCACCAACCCAAAACTCACGAGTCGAGCACCGTGCCCGGCTCCGGGAGCGTCAGGTTCAGGAGGTACGAGTTGATCGCGGCCGTCGTCTCGCCGCCGAGCAGATAGCTCGTGTGGCCCGAGCCGTTGCGCACCAGCAGCACGGACTTGTCGTCGCCGAGCTCGGCGTGCAGGCCCAGGCCCCAGGTGTAGCTCGTCGAGGGGTCGAAGGTGCTCTGCGCCTGCAGGATCTTGGTCTCGCCCTTGTAGACAACAGGCTTGGGCGGGTTGGACAGCGGCGCGGGCCACCCGACGCAGGAGGTCTGGATCTTGTAGCTCTGGCAGGCGCCGCGGGTCAGCGGGCTGAAGTTGGCGCCGAGCGTGGCTTTCTCTTGTAGGTCGGCCAGCGAACGCGAGGCGTGCGCCCAGTCCTGGCACGCGATCGCCGTGCCCGCCAGGACGGACGAGTCCGAGTACGCGTCGCCGACGGCCAGCGGCTGCTGCTGCGAGATCAGCGTCGCGTTGCCGGCGTCGGCTTCCACGAGGGCTTGGCCTATGGACGGCCATGATGATGGGGAGATCAGGTACCCCTGTAGCGCGAAGCGGAGGTCCTCCTCCGTCACGTCGGACCGGCACTCCGTGTCGTTGCAGCCGCCGGCCGGGATGGGCGAGGCGGTGGCCTTGGCGAGCACGCTAAGGTACTTGGCTTCGACGTCTTGGCCGGAGAGCGGGCACTCCTCCGTGGTCGCGTTGTTGCACCAGGTGAAGAACTTCTTGAGCGTAGCCTCGTACGTGGTGCTCTCGATGAGTAGGTTCGAGGACTCGCCCTGGGAATGCTGCAGATTCCCGTCGAGCACGATGGACCTTATGTTGTCCGGGAACAGCTCGGCGTACTGGCTGAACAGCTGCGTGCCGTACGACAGACCCAGAAGGTTGATCTTCTCGTCGCCCAGCGCCTTGCGCACCGCCTCGTGGTCCTTGATCGCGCTGATAGTGTCCACGAAGTCGATGAGGCGGCCCGTCTTGGCGTGGCAGCTCTCGCCCAACGCCTTGTTGTACGCGACCAGGTCGTCGAACTCGGCCTGCGTCTTGGGGAAGTAGGCCACGCGCTTGTTGTACGCCGCGACGTCGCACTGCACGGGCGTGCTGAGGCCGACGCCTCGCGGGTCCAGGCCGATGACGTCGAAGCGCTCGAGCAGCTCCGGGTCCACGGCGTCCGGGGACGCGGCCAGGTCATTGACCAAGGCGGAGGCTTGGCCGCCGGGACCGCCCGGGTTGATGAACAGGTTCCCGATCCGAGCGCTCTTGTCGCGGGCCTCGAGGCGCACCATGCCGAGCTCTATCGTCTCGTTGGCCGGGTTCGACCAGTCGAGCGGCACGGTGTACGTCGCGCATGTGAGGTTCGGGGCGAACTGGTCCGAGCATGGACCCCACGATATGGCGCCCGTGGAATTGGTGCCTGTGGTTCCTCTTCTAGCCGAAAATGTTCTTGAGGCGGGTGTGGGAGCTGCCGCGCTTAGAGTCGCGAGCGCGAGGAGCGCCGGGGTGAAGACGAGTGAGCGACCCATTGTGATGTTTCCTTTCCAATACCTAATTAGAATTAATGCTGTGTAGTGAGGCGTGAAACGAAAATATTGGAATAGAGGAAGTGTAAGATCTCTTCTCTATATAGGTAGGTTGGACTCGTATTATGCCCTCGACGATTCCTATTACCTAATTATGATAATGTCGCGAAGCGAGGCTTACACGTGTAGGAATAAGCATTACGCTAGGTCAACAAGCCGGAGCAAGAAACAAGAACAGATGCGTAGCTCTTCAGCTGCGAGTTCCTGCATTGCTGATCTTTACCCGGAGCGACGGTTAGGGGCTGGGGTCGGCAACATTCAATTGGATGATCGCAATCGATAGCATTCGTGGCCAGGGGTCGTGCTCAAGATTTGGGGTCGTAGCGGGCAGAACGGGTAGCTGAAGAGAAGGTAATTTGAATAGAACCCTGCTCATCAACTGCTGTACCGCAGCCTTTAGGTAACACAGCCGCGATTCTAAAAATGGTGGCTAGGTGGTTCCTTCGCTGCCCAAAGTTGCCCTACGAGGTGGACTTTAAGACAATTCCGTCATGGAGCTTTCCCCAGTACCACACGGCAGTCAGGATAAGCCATGCTGTTGACACAAGTTGTGTGAGCTGAGCAGTTGCTGCGCCCGTCCTTCCTCGATCATTCGTTACTAATGCGGATGTCCATCTCGAGGTGGTATTGGCAAACACCTCATTTCGAACTCGGGTTATTTCCTTGCAAGCATAAAGTTTTAGATGCCAGTACCTACCTAGGTAAGAAGGTAGTGCATATCAGCGGACTATCAGTGGATTTCCAACTTGGAGATAGTCTCCAAAAACATCACCATAACTTTAACTACTTGCCCCTTTTGGATTAAAATCATAGACGCCTTAAGGAAAGGGGCAGGTTAAGAGCGGAACATGATATGTGAAGCTAATAGAACAAGTAATAATGTAACTCTCTATGATCTTATACATAGGCTAGCTTCTGTCCTCCCTCCAACACCTAGCTTCTGTTTCAGATAATTTATCTATCTCAGCTCAGTTTCCTTGTCACCTGAAAATTTAAATACTGGCGTTAAAGTCAATCGGTAACAACATCACCCTAGGAGATCTTGAGTGTGTGTTGACGGCTGGTGAGGGGACGCTAACAGCAAATCGGTCGCTTGAGTTGAGTAATAACTGGTACATCGATATCAAACTATAACAACACCATTGATATGGATAGGAAATGTTCTGGGCGTAAGGTCGACTGCGAACATCACCTTAAGCACGAATTCACAATTAGATTTAAGTCATCTTATAACTGTCAGCACGAACATTTTTTGTTACCAACAACGCCAATCATATTATCAACAATTCCAACTGCACCATCAGTTTCAACAACCTAACCCAAGTAAAGGACCTGTATGTCGATAACAACGTTAACACTTCTGTAACAAAGTTCCTTTCCTTAAAGAGAGCCATCGAAGTTCATTTACGAGGATATTCGATTCGTTAGAATAAATTTCTAAGATTCTCTTTCCCTAATGTCTCCTGTGAGAAACTTACCTGTAGCGCCCAAGAGAGCAGTCATTAGACGATACCCTTTTCAAGAGTTTAGCATCGTATTATCTGTTAGATATTCGAGTCATGATAGATTCACTGTGAAAATTTTCGGTATTCACTTCACTATGATGTCGCTGTGTAGTCTTAAAAATTCCGGGTTTTCACCGAGCTAAGATCTAAGTCTACAAAACGTTCATTAAGGGGGTCGCACTTATTTCGGCATCCTGTTTGACGGGGTAAATTCGCTCGGATTTGTCTCTGGCTTCAGTCTCTGGGATATACAGAAAGAAGAATATGACTGCAGATTGGATATGTCGAATGCGGCGTCTTCAGAAATATTCTCGGAGATGTTTTCGGCGCTACCGGAATCATCATCACTCACCTTCTCCAATTCCCCTTCGGTACGCCTCGCATTCATACGGACACTGGCAATGTTTTTAGATGGGCCATCACACCGGGAATACGGCTTCGTCCTCCTTTATTTGCATAGGAGGGCAGGGAAACCAGCAAATGGAAGCCCAGTAGTATACAAGCCCTGAGTAACACAACGCATGATGGCGCTTCTTATCGCTCCTAGTATAAACGCGCATTTATGGACGCTTACTCATTGCACATACATACTATGCATGAGCCTTGCGTTAGCCAATATACCTTCATCGATATGGAGAAAGGGGGATGTCCCGCATCATCTCTGAGATATAAAGAGGGCGAGGTCTCGAGCAGCATGACAGTGTTTTGTTCACCGGAATCATCATTAGCATCAACAACACACAAGCAAAAGCATAATTCATCTTTACTATAAGAAAACCAGATCTTACCAAGTTTCTTTCAGCCCCCATTAGCTATCACTCCGAACAAGGCTTGAAACGTAAATCCCCTTCTGCCAAATTTCCAATTTGCATCAGCCTTCGAACCCAAGACAAATATTATATATCTATCATGGCCAGCCAAGTAACATCCGTTCAACAATTCGACTTCATTGTCGTCGGAGGTGGGTTTATTATAAGAAGAGGGACGTAAAAGAAACATGAATTGACTCTATTTTTAGGAGGCACTGCCGGCTGTGCTGTCGCTGGCCGTCTAGCCGAGTCCCCCAAAGTCAAGGTCTTGGTTATCGAGGCCGGTATTGGCAATCCCGGAGATGTCGATGCTATCACGACACCTGCTCGAGCCTTCGAACTGCGCGACAGCAAATATGACTGGGCCTATAAAACCACTATGATCGATCGTCCCGAGTATACACGTGTCGAGAAGCCCAACACCCGTGGTAAGACACTGGGTGGTTCTAGTTGTCTCAACTACTACACTTGGATCCCAGGCTCGGCTGGCACCTTCGATGACTGGGCGCCCTACGGCGGCGACGAGTGGAAATGGGACAATATCCGCAAGTATTTGTACAAGCCGGCGACCTACCATGACGACAAAGGCCTCTTCAGTGAGGAGCTGAAGTACATCGGCGCCAGCGGTCCTGTCCCTGTTTCCCATTCCGATCTCGTGCCTGAGATCCAGCCGTTTCGAGATGCCTTAACAAAGGCTTGGACAAGCAAAGGCGGGAAACTGACAGATGATGTCCACAACGGCACCATGAGTGGTCTCTGGAAATGCACTAATAGTATTTACAACGGCAAGCGTTCTTCGAGCTGGTTGTATCTTCAGGGCAAGACGAATGTCACTGTTCTCTCGGGCACCAATTCCAAGCGCTTACTCATCGACCCCGCTACAAAGAAGTGCACTGGCGTAGAAGTGATCTTGCCCTCAGGCGAGACGCACAGCTTCAATGCTAAGTACGAGACAATCGTTTCGTCCGGCGTTTTCGAGAGCCCTAAATTGCTCATGCTCAGCGGAATCGGACCCAAGGCCGAACTTGCCAAGTTCAACATTGAGACTATCGTGGACTCGTCTCATGTGGGTCAGAACCTCCTAGACCACCCCATTCTTCCGCACGTCTTCCGTCTCGAAGATGGAACTGGCTTAGATCACCATCTACTTAGAGCCGGCCTTGAGCACGACGCGGCTGTCAGCTCCTACCGATGGAAGAACCAGGGACCCTATACCTCGGGTCTGCTCGAGCTTGTCGGCCTTCCGCGTATCGATGAGCGTCTAATGAAGTACCCTGAGTATGTCGCTGCTAAGGCTGCCAATGGGGGGCTAGACCCCTTCGGTCCGGCGGGACAGCCGCATTTCGAGATTGACTTCGTTCCTATGTTTAGCGACGCCTTTCAGTGGCACATCCCAACACCACCCACCGGGGACTACCTGACTGTCATCGTGGATCTGCTGAGACCACAGAGTCGGTCGGGCACCGTGGAGCTGAACAGCTCGGACCCTCTAGTGCAGGCTAAGATCAACCTGAACTTCTTCGCGGAGGATTTGGACATACTGGCGATGCGTGAGGGCATCCGCTGGGTAGACGAAGTGCTGATGAATGGCGAGGGCATGCGCGACATGATCCGCGAAGACTACCCTTGGCCTATGCCACGGACCTCCGACGCGGCGATGGACAAACTGATCCTCGAGCGTTCGCAGACTGGCTTCCACCCCTGCGGCACTACCCGCATGTCGAAGAACATCGGAGATGGTGTCGTCGACGGCAAGCTCAAGGTCTTCGGTGTTGGCAACTTACGGGTTATCGATGCCTCCGTCATTCCTGTCATTCCCGACTGCCGCATCCAGAATGCGGTTTATGCGATTGCTGAAAAGGTATGTAGTTCCGAGTACAGATCCTGATGTATGATAACAAGCTAACTTGGAATTGTGTGCAGGGTGCCGATCTAATCAAAGCTGAATATCCAGAGTTGTTTGCTTAGGTTTTTCACTTGTTGATGTCAAGCTTGAGTACCTTATTGAACTTTCGAAACTCTTTACTTACCTTGGTACTTGGTAGGTACTAGGTATATGAACTCATAACGTTTATGTGTCATGATCATATGAATGAATAGCAATTATGAGCAGTATGAGGTAGCTTGACGAATCGAAGATCAGAAGATTCTAGAACCTTTACTAACTACTTGTTTATCGCAATGCAATATTTTTACCCTATGCATAATTGAAATAAGATGTTAGTCGTATTTTTCGTTATTATATTCGATAATCTGAGTTAAATATGCACTTATTAAAGACGATTATATTCCTCTATTATTAGTTCCTACTTTTCATTCACTAGGGCTAGCCTAGGCTAGGTAAACCCGTGCACAATTTCATGCAAACGAGGGAAAAATTTATTAGTCATTCGATGAAATCTCCTCTACCTTAGGCTAGGTAGGTAGGTAGGTAGCTGTCCACATGACCAGAGGTAAGCGGATGAAATAGGCCTTCGGCGACTAGAGCACGGTAGAAGCCTAGCTGGTAGCGATAATGAACCGGCAAAGCGAATCTACATGGTGTCATCGTTCCCCTGACAGGACGTGGGGATGGTTTTATTCAAATTCGACGCCAGGTGACGTCTCACCACTGCGTGCGGCGCAGGTGCCGGGCGGATTGAGCGATACTGAATTCGTCTAGGCTATCAGCCCTTCGGTGAGGCCCGTAACACCATAATCACCCCACAACATCGTGATCAACCACGCAAAATCGTCCCACGTATAGCTAGTCGTCGACTTACACGATGTGAAGACGGAAGAAACAACGGTGAGTATGGAAGAAATATCGAAGAATTCAAGAACCTTATAATGTCCTCGTTAAGCCGGCTGTCTTGGAGAATGTTTCACCACAGCCTGCAACACAATCAAGCTTTTATTACACTTACGCAACCTTACCAAAAGTCAATACAACCATCTGGGTTCTTGTAACCATCATTGCATGTACCTACATTACTCTTTATTGAGACTCCCGCATCACAAAGCTACAAGCTTCACAACCATCATCAAGAAAATGGCTACCGCTCCACAAGGTCTCCGCCCACACATGCACGCAGCCGCCAGGGTTACCGCACCAGCGGCGCCTCGGTTGGGTCCTGTCGCATCGAGAGTATTACCAAGCATTGTCGTATTGGGAGCTGGTTAGTCTCACTCCACATAAATTCCCTAAACTCACACCTTGTTTCCTGCTCTACCTATTTTCATTATCATCCTGCTAACATCGACGAAAATAGCTTATACCGTAGGCACCTACGTCAAATCGCAACTAAACCGCGAAGCTGGTACGATGGACCGCATCTTCTCTCAACAGAACACACCCGACGTTGAGCAAGCGAGAAAGAAGGCCCTACAAGTCGAGGCCAACGGCGATCCACGAAATAACCTTCTCAACTTCTTGGGTTGGTCTTGAACAATGGAATAGAAGGGAAGGATAGAATACCTATCTAGAGTGTATATGGGCATGACTGCCCCCGCGAAAAGGGACCTTGGGCAGATACCCCGGATTCCCTATTATTATCTTCGTGTCGCATAAATTGGGCGTTTGGGGAAAACTAGCATGGCATGCGACTACCGGTGGTATCATTTGAAATAACTAGTGTACATAATACCTACACTTACAGCTCGCTCGCACAGAGCATAATCAAATTTTCATTAATCTTCATGATTGCAACGGTTATGAATAAGTGTCGATATCCCTCAGGACTGAGTCTCCTCCAGAATCATCATCGCCTGGATTTTGCACGATCATAGCGCACGCTTGCAAATTGATTAATGCTGTTATACCAATGTACCTACCCCAAGACTAAGAAACCCCTTATATACAACCTCATGATCACTTATATGGGTTATACGACACAGAAGTCATATGAATATCAACATGTTACTCAAATGACTTATTTTTCCAAGTTGATGCATCCATTTCCTGGAAGCTCTTCCATCAATTTTCTCTTGCATACGTATTTAACAAAATAGTTATTCAACGCAACCTCGCAGATTGAATGCCCCCTTTAGTACGTTTGAAACCTCTCGGGCTCCCGCTCCTTCCCGCCGCTACGGCTATGCTTAG
This sequence comes from Jackrogersella minutella, assembly GCA_022578535.1. Lineage (NCBI taxonomy): Eukaryota > Fungi > Ascomycota > Sordariomycetes > Xylariales > Hypoxylaceae > Jackrogersella > Jackrogersella minutella. The sequence goes on from MU388444.1 coordinate 34,852, forward strand.
CTGCGGTTGACTGCGGCACCGCATGTCCGCTGGCAGTGACGGCATTGTCATCGGCGTTCTTTCCTCCTCCGATTGAGTTATCAGCGGCGCTGTGTAAGGAAGTTGCGCCAATGCCGCCTGCAGCGTGCTGCGCCTTCTGCTCCGGGTTCGGTACCGACGGGATTAAGTTCTGCTTTCCGGCATCGCCAGGAACTGCGTGTTGCTTCATTAGCTATCTCAACAGAAATGAGGGTTGGTGAATTGGTTGTACGTAAACTGACTGCTTGTGCCATCTTTGGCCATCTGACTGAGATCTCCGCCTTCCTTGGACATTTCGATGTACGTGCTGCCTGTTTTTCTTTCTTAGATACTGTGAAGGTTGATAGTCAATGCAAGGTCAGAAATAGAAATGAAGAAGATTTGATAATAATACATAAACTACATAATTAGGGAACTGGTGCTTGGGAAGAGGGTGGAAAGTAAACACATTGATGCCGTTATCGTGATGTCACATTGAAACCCCTTTCCACCTTTCCACGTCATGCACTTAACTACTCGGGAAATGGTGGGTCTGACCTTCAGTATTGTACCGTTTAAGGGCATATGAGATTTATTAGTAATCTATCTATATATTTACTTAGGTACCGGTAGTTTGCATATAGCGAGATACAATATGCACGCGTTAATGGAATACGTTAGGC
>MU388445.1:0-35490 GCA_022578535.1 Jackrogersella minutella
AGATACAATCATTTCCGCCCCATTTAAATTAAATGGGGCATGTACTGAAATTCCGTTAAGAGCTTTTTATAAGAACGAGCCGGTCAGAGCCTTAGTTAAGTTACCAATCAGTAATTCTAGAAAGCCAAAAATACGTTTTCCATCAGGTTAAACATAACGGGTCTGCAACACTTGACACAAGGCAAGATTAACTATGTGTTCTTAAAACGAAGATTTTCGAGGTTTGTTGGACATATGGTTAGAACACAAACTATTTGAGCATGTAAGATATATTCTATTCATTGATGACCAGATGACAGACTTGAGTAACGAATTGTGGGATTACACGGCCATGCTCTAACGATGCTGAGTGAGATAATATGAGTTGCCATGTTACTAGCCCCGAATACTACTGGTTCGTATATAGTAAAAGGGGTTTAGACTACCTACGTCAGCGTGTTCAGATGTGATAAGCGACTTGTCATGTTGCGGGGAGATCTCATTGGTAGTACATACGCGGCTTAGAGTCTGCCTACCAGAATTTGAACACATGGTCATAAAGCACCTAGTGACACAGCTCATGAAGAAAGGAGAGCACATTACCATGGCTAAGTAGAACAGATGGAATGCGAAATTTACAAGAGTATGGCAAGAAAGCAGCGGCAGAGAAATTGTTCTTTGACTTGCTGCCTACTAATAGTAACGTTTCTTTGGATGACAACCAAGCGGGAGGGTATCAGCAGCTGGCGGGACGGGACGTCGAAGGACGTGTGCTTGAGGAACAGCACGTAGCCGCTGGAAGGGAGAGCTGTAAATCTATCTAGGTAACTCTACCCAGGTATCTATCTCACTGAGGCAGGGCGCATCTCCTTATGCAAGAAGCCTGCCAGAGAAAGCTTCTACGGCATCAGAGAACCACACCACGAACTTCGGTTTGCTACACTACCTAGGTAAGCTTAAACTTATCTACGTCGTCAAAATTCAAGTATGCAATGGCACTTTGGAACACTCAACCGTTGACAACAAATTCTTTATTATAAAGACTCAAGGAAAAGGTTTGTGTTTGTGTTTGCGTTGCACGAGCAGCCAAGGAATCGCCAAGTTGATGACGGCGATGATTCGTCAATTACCACATTTTTAGAGGTTACGTAATGAGGGATACACCTCCAGACGCATCTGAACCGTCATGTCATAGCTTTCAAAATGGCCCGAGAGTAAGTAATTGATTTCTTTTAGTCACTCACATCGGTGAAAAGGGCGGAATGGAAAAATTCGACTGCTATTTTCTCTCCTCCACATGCATGACAGATATTATTACCAACCGGTTTCTGGTTTTGTCAGTTCCATACTATACCTATTATGAATAAGGAGGAAACTCGGATGTAGTGTAGTGTATGTATAGACGTATCCTAATCACATCACGTCAGGCTTACTTTAAGAAGACAACGCGACGTGTTGTTCCAATCAGGCGCGTCCTTCGTTCGGTAGTTGAAGATCTGGTAACAGATCCGTCAATCAATGACACCTAAGCTGGGGTTGTTAACTGGCCCGAAGACGAAACAAAACCCAGTGATTTTGTAGGTGGTTTTTTTCTTCTTTTTTCTTTCACCGAGTCCGGACTCCCTGCAACTGGCGGAGTGTACGTGTAGACCGATACTCAGGCGAGACGCTAAAGAGTACCTAGGTGTCTTCGATCTTTTTTTGAAATTCTCCTATTGCTACCCATGATCTATACCCTGTCTTAATTCCAATGGCTGGTAACAGCACGAGGAAGCGTGTAGGACATTCGATTGTCCCAGGTTTTGGAGAAGGAGATGCTTAATGACCATCGAGAAGCGGAGGGAAGTCTATCTAAGCCTTCATCGCATTCCATATCTATCGTCGACGTGGCTGCATGGTCAGTGGTCTTTCGTCTTAGCCGCTTAAGTCGACAGTTGTCGCATTTTTAAAGAGTCCAATGACTCGGTCCAGCCGGGCTGTGTGGGATACCTATTTTGACTAGAACGATGGACCGTGTCTACGGTGTTAATACCACGCAGTACCCGTTTTCCTCTACTGTTGGTGGCGTGCCATTGGTACTCTTTTGTTACCGACAATAGGAACACTGTGTGTCATTGTTGTCTTCTCTCATTGGCCCCACCGTTAGCAGCAAACGTGCTCTGAACCTCAATTCGACCGCTCGTTGAGGGAGGGTGGTAATCCGATGGAGGTTGAGCTATCCCCATGTCCCTGTCCTAGCTTGACTAGTGTTAATCATGGCCACCAGGAACCGAAGCCGGGACCGTTAGGAACCCAAGAAGGGGGAAGCTCGGAAGATGGATCTAAAAAGGCGGTTTTTATTTTTTCTTCGCTCTTATCTTAACATGCCTCTTAACATGCTCAGTATGTCTGTAGTGGACCATACCGAATCACTTCATTACTATTCTGTACTTATGTACATACTTAAGTATGTTATGAAATTCATACTTCCATCACGGCATTACTTTTACATAACGTACCTGCTATTTATGTACCTAGGTCCTAAGTAAGTGAGTAAATACCTGACTCTAACCTGTTCGAGTTTGTGTGTGATACTTAATGGGCCAACCGAATCTGCACTTAGCAAAAAATTGGATTGGAACACGAGATTGAGTATTCAGTTCAAACAGAGCGTTGGGTCATAATATGACTTGATCCTATGTACATATCACAACCCCGCTTCCCCAACCTCTCTCATGAGTTGTGGTTCACTCAAGTTGCGGCTACTTAGCATACCCTATATGTCTCGTACTATTTGTTTGTTTGTTTTGCTTTATATTTCGTCTCAAGCCGCTGGGGATTGGGAGTAGCAATGACATGGCATATTTCTGACTGGTGGAGAAGACTAAAGTAGACTTCCGATGGAGAGGCGTCAAGGCTTAAAGAAGCCGCTCGTTAGAAATCAGTTGGCTGTGGATCTCCCATAATACCTAGTATGCATGACTGTGTTCATCTCTCTTCTGATTGAAATACCTACATAATAGCATACATAGTAATGTACACGGCTGCTGCCAGAAGGGCCCCTCTTATTCACGGCCCATCAGCTTGCTGGGAGCTCTTCCCCGGACCCCTGCTGCTGTAAGCCTAGCCCGTAAGCAGCCCAAAAGCCCCAAGCGGTCGAGGTGTCATCCCAGTTGGTCGGGCTCGCTCCTAAGCAAAATCTATGAAGACAAGGATCAGAAAAGGGAAAGGCCAGCTATTCTGTACTTAGTCTACTTAGCACAGAGAACTTCGAATAAAAAAAAGAAGTCAGGGCGTTAGGGCGGTAGGGCCGTCTTCAGTTCTAAAACTCCTGGAGCCAGTGGAGCTCGTCCACAGCTCCAAATCGAACGGAACAAGGCCTAGCGAAGCCACCCGCTCACATCCCGTTTTTCTTCTTCTTTTCACGAGCCAGCTAGTGCACCGTCCTGCAGAGCTCTTACTCCAAGCCAAAAAAGACTTTTTACCTCTCTCACATGTTGCATTTTCTCCCTTCTCTTTTCTATTCCTACCCACCCTCGCGCAATACAACCGTGACCTCTGGAGGACCGCCAATAAACCTGTCTAACCCGAGATATTGGGGAATAACGCTGGACTTAGACTCGCACGATATATTGCTGCAACCCTTCCCCTCGCCTGGACCATTGGGGCGTATGCTGTACGCTTCCCTCAGAGACTTATCGGGTTTGTCAAGGTGCAGAGAGGACGACCCTTGGAAAGGCCTGGTGATTGTGTGTCAGGATTGGCATTGATACCGCTATTTGATTGGAAAAGCGGTAAACTTTTTGAGATACAGCACGGCAGCCTGACTACGACCCCACGAAATTCAACTACCCCAAGCTACAAGTTCTGGAACACGTGGACCAGTGTGACTATCTAAAAGTTGATAGGGTCAAAAGTTCACTGGTACACGTATATACCTCTGAGCCATTGAAACTATTTTTTTTTTCTCTTCTTCTTAGAAAGATACCTGTCACGAGGTTCGATACCGACATCTTCTTCACCATCTTTCAGGGTCGTCTTGTTATCAGGTCTTGTTCTACCTGCTTATAAGACGCGGAAACGGTTTATTAGAACCGAAAGATATACGAACTTTTCTTCTTCCTCTTTCTGAACGACAATCTATTTCCCAACGTAGTGGTGCCGAGGATCCTGGATGTATTTACCCTGACGTATCATCACATCACATCACCCCACCAAGCACAAGCGCCGCGAAGTGACTTATACCAATCACAACAACAACGATAACGCGACAAGAGCTTCACAGCTTCGACACTTTGAAAAAGGACATTGAATTCTTGTTCGACGACGGCGTGATCGCCACACAATTGCGCTATGACTAGCGTCATGTCTCCCAAATTACGACCTCTCAAGTTACCGCAGCTGGTGGAAGAAAGGAGGAGAAAAGAAGAAGAAGAGGCGGCGCAACGTGATATGGAAGTTGACGTGCAGTATAACTTCTACACGACAGATTCCTACTCCTCAGACGCGACCTCGCCAGTGACACCAACCTTTTCAGCGCGTGGACACCTGCGCTACTCCAGTTCAACATCATCTTTCGACCTCGCCACGGTAGCGAGCTCCGATAGCCCTTCATCGCCTACGCAAACAGGGCAAAACTCCAGCAAACACGCTCTCCCCGACGTAGAGGAGGAGCAGGAGCCCGTCGAATATGAAGACTCAGATTCTGAGTTCGAGGATTCGTCCGAGCTATATCACTGCCTATGTATGCTGCACTTATCCTAACCCACATCCGTTCCCACTCTAATAATATCTGGTTTAGGTGACGAGCCTTGCATCCATCGAGATACCGATCTGATGCAAAGCACTTCAAACTTCTACACACGAAGTCGGAGTACCGACTACGATGCAGGATTCTTTAGTGATGGTGAAGGCTTCAGTCTACGGTCGTTGAAAAGGCGAAGAGATGGCTCGGTGTCACCCTTCGCCGGTTTCTCGCAACGCTTGGGGTCCCGATTCCCGTCCTTATCGAGATGGAAGTCGTCGAAGCCGTCTAGCATCAGCTCACCGGTGTCCGACTACGGGCTCGAGCAGCAGCACATTTTGTCCCGGGCTACCTCAAGTCGCTCTTCCTCGGTTTCAGCGCCTAGTAGACACCACCGAGACCGCTCGACTGAACCTCCCGTACCGCGTACCCCGGCTTTATCACGTTTCGGAAGCAGCGACAGCTTCCGGCAGTTGGACGGAACCGTGGACGCCAAGAAGGCCAGCGAGATGCTTCTAGCAATTCAGCACGAGCGCAAGCAATCGGTGACGCCGCTTTTACCGCCCATGATGACTTCTATTTCTACGGAGCATATTCTAGCGCAGACTTCCCCGTTGGATTCGCCGAGCATGGCCTCTCCCATCTCCCTAATCGGGGAGGAGATCCGCGCCACAGGCATCTTGTCTCCGCCACTTAGCGCAAAGCCGTCTTACTCATCTCTTCACATCATCCCGGGCTCCGTAGAGCTACCCCAGCTTCCCGCGCCGGATGACTGGTCCGATCGCCTGGGGCACGCAAACTACACGATCGTCCCGAAGCCGTACGAGCCCGAAGTAAACGACCTCTGCTCCCTACGCCAGTTCCGAGCGGACTGGGAGACTGCCCGGGTGAACTACACGAAGCACCTTGCACGAACAGGCGAGCATTACGGACAGACCTCCAAGACTTACTTGCTCACCGAAGCCAAATGGGCCGAGACCCAGCAAGCTTGGCGAAATCTCCACGATAAGATAGCGGAGGTGGTCGTTGCGAGCGGCGAAGTGACCGTCTGCGAGAAGTTCGACGAAGGTGTGCTGACCACGGTCCCGAGGATGGATGCTGAGGGCAAGTTCCCCGAGCGTGGCGACGAGGACATCGTAGGCCCGATGGTCCGTGAGGCGACGATGATGTCCATCGACGGTGTGGACCGAAAAAGTTTCTGGCGCAACCTAGCCGGTAAGGTCGGCTTGAGGAAGTAAAATCTTCTCTCTTCGCTACACTACTATTACGTGGCCACGGATCTCGAAAATGAACTTCGATATTACGACCTACCTAATGACGATTACGACTCTTCATGTCACTCACGCTCGTTTCGGAACCCCATTTCCTTTTTTACGTCTTTGCAGCATAGAGAGATACCATTTGTCGTTTATTTGGATACCATTTAGAGGACGACTTTACTACAACCCAAGTACCAGCCCGCCACAGCGGCATTCGCATGCATAGCACCGGCGTTGGCGTCGCAATCGAAACTGTTTATTTGTTTGTTATCTGGACCATAATTTACGTGAGGCTGTCTCGGTCCGAGACCGAAAGCCTCCATGCACATACTTCCCTGTCTCGTACATTTCCCTAGCGTTCTCCGGCCTTGGTGTGCTTGTTGGATATCGGCGACCTACTTTATGCACCTGCACGTACAAGGCTAGGATCGGCGGGAAACGTCAACACTCGGGACGATACATAGATACAGGTTTTTTTTCTTTCTTCTCTTTCTTTCTGTACTCCCTATCCACGATACATACAGAGGAGCTCATTCAACCAATGCCTCGAACGCGGATAGCGTACCGGTTACATATCAGAAAAGAAAAAAATCGGAATGACACAGCATGGGAATTGGAGAATCAGGAGGGGAAATGACATGGGTTTTTTTTCTTGGTCTTTTTTTTGTCGCTTCAATCATGATTCCTTTGTGTTTACCGGCATGACATCGCATCGGCGCCTGGGGATAAAAAGTACAACGAAATGGACGGAAGAGGGTTACCTCCTGGAACGCCTCCGTGTGTGCAATACTGTACTTGACTGTACATCACTTTGTCTGACTGCTAAGGAACAGAAGAAAGGGGAAGAGGAAGGAAGAAGATGATGATGCCCTTGGGCAGAGAACAATTTGTCTGGTGCGCGGATGAGGGGACGATACTACCTTGCTGGGTCACTCGAGATCGATGACCGTAGCCTCCGGCTCCTAGGGGACAGCTTCGACTAGCAAGAGTCAGGGGTTGTCCTCGGGGGTGACGAGGAGATCTTGTAAAAAGTAATAAGAAAACATGTACATGACAACCTGGTCGTTATTTAGATAGGAACAGTGTCTAACTTAGGCCAGAGGGGGAAAGAATACCATGGGCATACCATTTTTACAAATTTACCGTACTCCCATGCATGTTCGTGATAAAGATATAAAATCGGAGGTCGACTGAGACAAAAGTTCCCAGCAAGGTCTTTGCTTGTTGAAGCTTAGGCGCTGACGTTGACCTACGAAATTTAGTGCTTGTGGCGTTCAATTGATGGGAGGCTGCATTTAACAACATCAATTGAAACCACCGGACCTTAAGCCGTCCGCGGTGCATGTCACATATACAGGTCAGGAGTTAAGGGGAATTAGTTGTTCCAGCTTCATATACAGCCCTAAGTATGATAAAAGAAGACGGTCGGAGAATCTATCAAATCCACCATGGCGTCCAGCAATTCGCTCGAAAATAAATGCCATCCCGTCTTTACGCGCCCGGCCTAGGATCTTCCTCGAACGCACGACGGAGTCCCGCAGATGCTCCAAATCGTACAGTTCAACCAGACAACAACACGGCTGGCCTCAAAGGCTATACCTGAAACCCGGCGCGGGCCCTTCTCGGTCTATGGGCTGTCCCTCTGACTCAAATTCCTCGCGGGCAGCTAACTTCTTGTTCTCCCTCGTCAGCACGAACCTCACGACGAAGGAAAGCACCGCGACTAGCAGCGCGGCGCCCGCTGTGGCAGCTCCACCGGCGAGGTACCGCGGCCCGTCTGAAGAAGGATACCTGCAAGCGATGTCTGGTTAGCCTCCAACTCCGCAAATTCTACGCTTCACCAAAAATGGCTACAGTGGCAATGTGTGGAAATACTTATGATAACACGTACATGTAGGTGCCGTAGATGTTCGCAGTGTTCCCGATCATGTTAGCGAATGAGATACAGGCGCTTCTCTTAACCAATGGCCGCGGGAAGCTGTTAGCCACCCAAGCGAGGATGATCTGTTGTGCTCAAAGTTAGCAGCGGACTTTGTTTACTTGAGAATGCTAGTGAACCAGCTTACCTGATACGCAGGTAAAGTCCCCAACGGTAGTAGGAACAGGGCAAAGAAGCGGGCTGCCGGGTTGAGAGTAGCCACTACGATGATGTTTCCAGCGCAAGAGATCATCGTCAAGCAAGCGATATGGATGCTCCGGTCCTTGAAACGCCCGGACGTGTACGTCACGGCCAACGAGGCGCAAAAGGTGCACGCCCATACCGGCGCGGTGAGAAGGAGCGTCTCGATGTTGCCGTAGCCCAGAGTCTGCAAGATAGTCGGGAAGAAGTACTGGAACGTCTGCGCGAGCAGCGACGTGTGCTGCAGCAGCGTGAATAGGTACAGCCGCGGGTCTCGCAGCGCTAATATCGCTCCTTCTTTGATGGACGAGGCACCGGCTGCATCGGCCTCTCCTGCCTCCTTGATGAGACGCCACTGCGCATACGCGCGCTCCTCAGCGGAGAGCCACTTCGTCGTTGCGGGGTAGTTCGGCAGAATGAAGGCTGAGCAGATCGCACTGCCGATGGTGATGCTGCCCTCGATTATGAAGAGCCACCGCCTATTCTCCAGTTAGGCACAGTTTCTTCCTAAGTCAGTTCGCCACTCACCATCCCGAAATTCCGTGGGCACCGCTCATGTTTGCGAGGACTCCGGCGCCTAGCAGACCACCAAATGCGTTCGCGATCGAGTGGCCGCAGTAGAAGATTGCGATCCGGAAAGCTAGCTCGGACCGGGTGTACCAACTCGACATCAGGAATATCGCACCTGGGAAGAAAGGGGCTTCCGCTGCGAGTACGTTAGAAACATGACACAAACATCCAAGTTTCTTGCCCCGTCAAAATCATCTCTTGCTCACAATGTACCTAGGTGGTCTGTGGCATCAAAAGGGGGTCGGGGAGCGCTCCAAAGAGATGAAATGAGTCTTGTACCAGAACCCCCTCGTACGTACCAAAACCAAGGAAGAATCGACATGCGACTAGTGAACCGAATGTACGAGTCGCCGCCTGAGCTGCTGAAATAGCGCCCCATATAGTCATAGCCACACCAAGGTAGATCGAGGGCCGCACTCGAGTTAGAAGGAGATTCGAGGGGAGCTGCATGAGGAGGTATCCGACGAACAAGACACTCGTCGCTAGATTGAAGTCTGTCCCAGTCATGCCGAGGTCGTCCTCCAAAGTTCCGAGTCGAGCTTGTGCTAGGTTGCTGGGTACTCTAGTTAGAAATACACCGAGCACGAAGGCTTCTCTCGAGACTCACTTTCGATCAAGGAAGTTGAGCATATACATCAGCGCTACCATGGGAAGCAGATGAAAGTCCACTTTCCGAAGGAGGCCCTTCGTGATATCGCGATGAAAATCAGTGTCAGCCGCAATGAACTTTCTGAACAGGATAAGCTGCTGCTCGTCGCTGATGTTGTCTTCTAATACATCTGCGATGTCTTCTTTTTTATGTTCGATCTCCCCAATGTCCACCTTGACACCCCCTAGGGCTTCCTCAGCCCTTGAGTTAGTCATTTCCTCTAAGTCTTCAAGAGCCTTGCTATTAAAGATGGCCTTTTGTGGTTTTTTTTTTCTGGTGAAGCACCTTCAACTGAGACTGATCCCGAGTATGCGCTTGGTGAGGAGTCGACGCCACTCGTGATGCTTTCAAGCCCAGCTAACCCCAACGAACTGAATACTTATACCCCGGAATTCCTTCTCGGTAATGCACAGTTCCGCATGTAGATCACCCCGGGTCGATTCGTGGCGAGGCTTTGCGGAGGTATCAGGGGCGTGAGCGGGGAAGGTGGAGGAGACTCTGGGGTCGAATACTACTCCGTCGATGTTCCCATGGCCACCGAGATACTACGAGCCTGTTTGATTTGACGAGCCCATGATCCTCCGCGTTACAATGCTCCGTGCGGCTTCCAAAATACCTAGGAAGTGATTTGCTTGAGCGGTGCGTACAGCGCTAATGCGACTTCGTGCCTTTGTGACTTGTGAGGAGGTGTGCACCAGTACGAGAGCTCGGCAGTCAGCCATGGCTTGAGTATCAGCTGCATACCAGTCAGGTAGGTATGATTTAGGAGTTATGGAAGCTGGCAAATTGCGATTGACTTGCGAGAACCTAGACCTCCATAGACAATGAGACATCATGAGTATCTCCAATATTATTTCTGCTCCCTGTAGAAACACTTATGGGGTCGTTTTCCGCGGAAACCCCGTCACTATAGGGTAGTTCTAAGATAGGATTAGTTTTTGAATGACGGACCTATTCCTCTACTGTCTACCTAGGTAAATTCCTTTAGTTTGATACTACTGGTCCTTTGCCTATTTCAATGTTCGATATATTGTTATCACCCTCTATTATGTACGACCCTTCTTCCCGGATCTGAATGCCAAATTCCTTGCCACAAATCCTTAGGCTTGTCTTCCTGAACGACATCCGCTTTTCACTTTGTCGATGTAGAGTAGGGACTATGATACAGATTGATTTTATATTATACCCTAGAGAATAAGTATAAACAGTGTAGGATCTATAACATGCACATTATTGTGAAGACTTAAGCATATGAAATGATTGAATTTAGCATGTGACTTACATGAGAACTTCCCGGAAGGACCGACCCGGCTCCGAGGGCCTCTCACTTTGAGTACCTGTAGGCAACTGCGGAAAGCAGCGGGCGAACAGCCGGACCGGACTTTGGGTGGGTCTAACGGCCCGATCCGATGTGATTGTATCACCGCCTTTAACTCTATTTCAAGCAACTCTTAAACCTTTCCACATCAAATACACCAAACCCCTAGGTTCTGCTTCCTAATAAATATCTACGAAGGCAATATGGCTCTCGCAGATCGAATGAAGCAATATGAAGCTAGTTTCGAGTTTACACTACCTGCCTCGTCTCCGGTCATTGTGCGCCTGGACGGTCACAACTTCTCGCGCTTCACGGCGAACCCGCGGTTCCAGCGGCCTTTTGACCAGCGCATCCACGATGCTATGGTCGCCACGTGTTCCGACTTGCTATTAAACTACTTCCCCCGAGCTGCAGTCGCATACACGCAATCCGACGAGATCACGCTAGTGTTCCCGGAGGGCGTCCAGCTGTTTAACGAGCGTGTACAGAAACTCGCATCCTTGGCAGCAAGCTATTGCAGTGTGCGGTTCAATGCGCATCTCGTAACTGCTTTGACCGCATCATCTCCTAACCCCATAGGTGAAGATGGTGTGCTGGGTGTAGCACATTTCGACGCGCGATTCTTTACCGTGCCGACCGTCGAAGAAGCTTTGAATTGCATGCTATGGCGATGTCGCGGCGACGCAGTGAGGAATAGCGTCAGCGCGTTTGCGAGGAGCTTGCTCAGCCACAGCCAGATACAGGGTAAGACAACCGCGGAGCTAATTGAATTAATGCGGAGAGAGAAGAATGTGATCTACGAGGAAGCTGTGCCGAAATGGGCTGTCGAGGGATGTCTTGTGAAAAGGGAGTTATATCAGCACGATGGCTTGAATCCTCAGACTGGCCAGGTATTGCGGACGACAAGGACTCGCACAAGGATTGAGGAGAGGGGTATCAGAGAATTCACTGTTGAGAATCTCAAGCTGGTGACCGAGAGGTATTGGAACGGTCCCGGTTCACCCCAACTATCGAAGTCAATAACCCCTATTATGGTTGATAAGAGCTCTATCTCTGCGGCAAATACCACTATTTTTGGACCTCATGTCTATGTCTTCGACCCAAGCATGCCGGCAGCTGAGATTCAGACGAAGGTGACAGGTATTTTCAGACAGATGGAGGCCAATGAGTTCGGTCCCGAACGGTATGCACTCTTATTTAAGCCTGGAACGTACAATGTGCTCTTCGACGTGGGTTTCTACACTCAGGTGGCTGGGCTAGGTCAAAGTCCAGACGATGTGTTGATAGAGGGCGGTGTCAACGTGCCGGCGTACTGGATGCCTAATCGTAACGCTACGTGCAACTTTTGGCGGGCGTTCGAGAACTTTTCTATCAATGCCTCAGCAGCCACTAATAACACAACGACGATAGCCGTATCGCAGGCCGCACCTCTGCGTCGTATGCATATACGGAGCTCAGGAGGCCTCTGGTTATTCCAGGTAGACCCAAGCACGGGCGCCGGGGGTTGGGCGTCCGGAGGGTTCATGGCCGACTCGGTGGTAGATCAGCAGGTGCTTCCCGGATCACAGCAGCAGTGGTTGTCGCGAAATAACAAATATGGCAGTTGGGCTAATGGTGTATGGAACATGGTATTCCTCGGCGACTTGAACGCACCCAACCAAGATAATTTCCCAGTCCCACCCTACACTACCGTGGAGCGGACTCCTATTCTTCGCGAAAAGCCCTACCTCTACATAACTGGCGGAGGACAATATGAAGTCTTCGTCCCTGCGTTGCAGACTAACACGCAAGGACCTAGTTGGACGGATGGCTCCTTGACGCCAGGAAAGTCCATACCGATAGACCAGTTTTACATAGCCCAGCCACCTACTGCCAATGCGGCCAACATTAACTCAGCATTGGGTTCTGGTAAGCATATTCTTTTCACGCCGGGCATCTATAGACTAGATGACGCATTGCGCGTTTCCCGAGCCGACACAGTCATCCTCGGTCTAGGGATGCCTTCACTTATTCCTACGAGTGGTCAACCGGTCCTGTCTGTCGCGGATGTAGACGGAGTTACGCTTGCAGGTCTCATTCTCGACGCCAGCGAGATTAATTCACCTACCCTTGTTGAGGTCGGGCCTATCAATAGTTCAGCCGACCATGCGTCGAACCCGACGTTCCTCTACGACCTGACGGTACGAACAGCTGGTCGCACCAGAAACGACGTCGGCATTACTATCAATAGCCGCAATGTAGTCGGCGACCAGCTATGGCTATGGCGCGCAGACCACGGTGATGGTGCTGCCTGGGAAGCTAACCCAACAAAGAACGGTGTGATAGTCAACGGCGACAACGTGACGATATATGGATTATTCAATGAGCACCATCGCGAATATCAAACGCTCTGGAACGGAAATGGCGGTCGTCTTTACTTTTACCAATCCGAGATCCCTTATGACCCGCCCAATCAGGAGTCCTGGATGAGCAAGAATGGGAGAACTAACGGGTTCGCCTCGTACAAGGTGGCCGATGGCGTAACGAATCATGAGGCTTGGGGCTTGGGGATCTATTCATACTTCCGCGATTCCCCAACGAAGCTAGAAAACGCGATCGAAGTTCCCGAGGTCGATGGTGTCAGGTTGCATCATCTGACTACGGTATGGCTCACCGGTGTGCCCGGGAGTGAGATTACTCATATTGTTAACGGGATCGGTGACCGAGTGTATGCGAACGAGCCAGAGCCTGCGATGCGCCAGACTTTGAACGGGTTTCCGGGCAGCAAGAGAGCATGATCAATAGATGGGAATCTGTCGGCCTTCCCGGAAGTTGTCAGGAGAGGGGTTTCTGTCACATGAGTATGTATCAAGTCCTCGTCAATTGGCGACCTGGTCAGTATAGATTGTGTGCGTTCCTATTCAAAGTCTAGCGCCTACATAGGAGGTATACGTGGCTGTATATATTGCTGCTTTAATAATTAGGTTGTTGCGGTTTCTCGCTAATATGAGATACTACCTATGTAGATTAAACAGAGTGGTTCGTCCTAAGGATATGTCGGAATGCTAGTGGATGTGATACAGGTTCCTCATAGGGCGTACCGCATGTAACACTTTCGCTAGGGTGCTCCTTTCGAGCGGAAGGTCGCAATACATATATGGGAGATCATATGATCCATGCAGCACCTGAGGGTAATGCTGTTTAATAGGATCCCTTAGGGTGTTATCTCCGATGTCGAGGCGGTCGAACTAGGACTTCTGCTGACATTCAACTCAACCTCAACCCCCCGAATATCCCCAATGTGGGCAGATGTCCCCGCAGCCCCGGAGTTACCCACGACGCGTCTAACCATGTCAGACTGGTGGGATGTCGCATCTGCATGCATGTACGCACTAGAGGCTCAACCTCGTTGGGTACCAACAACAAGCCCTGATCGTTGCATGCACGTGTGTGTATACACGTCGCCTTAAACTTTTGTTTGCTCAGTATCTGGTGTCAAGAAGAGCATCAATTGTAAAAAATTGCACGGTAACGGAAATATCCAGAGTTCCAGGTTTGTGTCGCGTAAGGGAGAGCTAGCTACGTCATATTTGATGATACTTAATATACGCCCAGCTCGTATATTACACAAATGAGGGGCGCGTCTATCGTATCTGTGCCATACATGAATCCTAGAGAGTATGAGGGTTATGCGTATTGTTAATAGCTCCCTATGATATCATCTCGATCCCGTAGGAAGTATATCTCACCTAGGTGACATTGTTTGTACGACTACCTATATCGCAACGGGGAAATCGAGTTATTTATACAATGAAAAAAGTCTCAGAATAATTTTCAATGTGTACGGTTGAGTTGGACAGTAATAAGATCATGTCACGAGCATGTGGGATATGCAGCGTAGGTAGCAACGATATGCATGGAGGGATCTCGACTGAAGATCACTAAATCACGAAATAAGAAAGAGTGGACAAACTAAAATAAAAAGGACGAAAAAATCAAAAAGATCAAAAGCCATTGGCAATTAGATTTAGACACAGAAACTACGCTCCGAACATCGCTGTTGTTACTTGGCCACAGAGTTTATGAAGCGCTATCGGTGGATACCGATACCTCTAAAAGTGGTACGATAGCAGGACCAACTTGCAGAAAGCTTACCAGTAACCCCAGTAGCCTCAAATAATAAGGTATGGGAGCTGTGGGAGGCAGTAACCAACTGATCGTCCAGGCACTTACTACCCCCCATTTCCCCCCCAATTAGGCATTAGGTTGGTGTTTGATTCCACCATCGGCGCAAGCCATTTCAACATCCTAGTCTTTTACCCCCCCTAGTCTGTCGTCTCATCCCACAATTTAAGCTGGACATGGGAACACGGAAATAACTTTGGTCAACATTTAGATACTTTTTCTTCTTATATTCAGTTTCCGGTTTGTCACTTCTTTGACCTGGAACCACTGCTTTTTATTCCATTAATAATAATAAAAGTGGAAAAATAAGAAAAAGAGTTCAGATTCATTTATACCCTCAGATTAGATACGTCTAAAGAGTTCAATTGCTCTAGGCATCTAGGTTTAGAGAATTAGAAATTATCTTATCCATTATACGTGCGCACAGCAAGAAAAAGAACAGAAAAAACGCACGCGCTGCTTACCTTACCACCACCGAAAAAAAAACCATCTCGATTTCCCCCAACCAAAAGTCCGAGCTCTAAACTCACATAATCACCTACCCCCGCCACTACTATTTTATATACCTCCGAGAGAGAAGAAAGACATCCAATATCTTTCTCTCTCTATCACTCCGCGTAAACCGCACAAAAAAAACGCAACAAACTCAATCGCAATGTACGCAACTCGAGTCCTGCGCCAAGCGGCAGCTCATGCCGAGAGAACTCCGTTGATCCGATTCATCGGCAAGCGATCCGTCCCTGGTACGTCTCCCCCCCCTCTGCCACAACACCTCGGCTCAGCTGTCTCTCTCCCCACGGCACACCCCAATCCCCCATATTCGGATGAGGTACCAAGGTATACTAACACTCCACCCCCCTTCCAGAGCAAGTAGACCACACCCCGCAGCCGCACCCAGCCTCGCCGTCGGGGGCGCTGCCGGCGGGCTTCGGCAGCGGGCAGGGCAACTCGCACGCCTCGTTCTCGTCGTACCGCGACCGCGCGCAGCAGCACGGCCCCCTGCGCAAGACCATCGGCGCCGGCAGCGGCATCGGCGGGCAGTCCGCCTCGCACCTGGGCTCCGTTGCGCCCCCCAAGGGCGTCTACTTCGACCGCAACGAGCTGCCCGAGCGCTTCCGCCGCGTGCCCCTCACCGCCGCCGAGATCGAGGCCGTCGAGACCGGCGGCGCCACCCTGTTCGGTTGAACAGTCGGCAACCTTTATGTGGAACTTTCGAACTGGGGGTGTGCGTGCGAAACGTTTTGCCTCGGCAAGCCGGGTGATATCGGGACGAATGGCGGGAAACGAAACGTGGGCTGTATGATTTACTGCTGCTGATGCTTAACGACTTGGGATCATCGACGATGACGCGGAGCTTGGATATGGACACGAGAGGCTGACTGGCGTGGAGTCTCGCCGGCTAGTTCGGCCTCCTAGATGGAGAAGAGGGGGCGAGGACCGCTTTGGTGGATCAACTACACCGAGCGTTCATCACCTCAGCATGGATTCCCTATCTGATACGTGCACAGCTTTCACAAGGACAGGAGGGTGGCTCGACTGCAATTCGTTCCTAGAATTTGGAGATGCGTTCTAAAAAGACCCTGTTTTATGTATGGTTACCATAAAAGGCTAAGCATGATTTTTTTCGGCGTTGATCGTTCGGGGCATAAGAGGCAGACGAGGAAGAGAAGATGATGAAGAGGAGAGAAATCACGCGGTTCATAACAGATCGAATACCCCTTGGTCGGGCGTGAAGGAGAAACCTACCTCCTGCTTTTTTTCCTTTACTCTATGCTGTGTACAAACCCGCTAGTAGATAAATAAAATTCAGTGGAGCTCTTCCGTATATATTATTATTCATGTGTTGACTGCTATCCTGAGTTGGTGATACAGCTCTTTTTACACATACAATATTACTGTCTAGGTACGACCTATATGCATAAACAGTAGCTTTTAAGAGGTAGCGACACTTATAAAGCGGCCGATGCGTTTCGATGACTTGAATCTAGGGCGAAGGCATCTTCACGTCAACGCCAATATCGCCCCCAAATGGCATATTCCTCTTTGGTACCCCGAAACTCAAAATCTATCTTGACTACGTCTTGGAAACCCTCCTTTACGTTCGGCTTCTTAAAACGGGAGAAGAATCCGGCGAAGGCAAGGCCGGGGAGCACCGTGCGGGTTTCCGGATTCATCTATGATAGTTAGTCACTATTCAACAGCAACCTAATGTAGCCTTGGAAACGAAATATCAATACATACCGACTTGTTGAGGGCACGGACGATGTCATTATGCTCACAGAGCGCTTTAGATATGTTGAACCACACACAGCGGATGGGGATCTCGTGCTTCTGCGCGAGATCAACGTACTCCTTCCTAACGTCCGCGGTGGGATTGGTATTGTCTAAGGAATTCCGTCAGTTAGGTTACGACAGGTTATATTGTGAATAGGGGCAATGTAACGATCCAGACTAAAACATCGACATAAGGAGAAATTTAAAACGTAACCGATAATATAAAAAATCACTCACCAATCACTACCGAGTTTCCTCTTTTGATAAGCTTTCCCGCAGCCTTCAAGCATGCGTCCCGGGTTTTTAGCGTGTCCTGGTTCACGCGCTCGTAGCCTAGAGACTTCAGATGCCGCCAGTAAAAGGTGCTCTTACCGGCACCTGGCGGACCGCAGAACAATACGATATCCTGTGTATTGCTCTTTTCGAACAGGGTCCCACCTGAATCACCGTCGCCGTCTCCGTTCACATTTGTCTCGGGATACGGGTAAGAAGCTAGGTCGAAATCCCTCTCGAACTCGCGAGGAGACTCCTCGAGAAAGAATTCTTCAGGGGTCTTGTACGCGATACCGACGTTATGTGCGAAATTGCGATCTGAACAGCTAAAATCTTTCAGAACTTTGGCGGCTTTCTTGGTTTTTTGTACTTGTGCGGTTCGACCACCTGCGTCGCCAACGAATATGCTGCCTGCTAAGTCGACCTTGTCCTCAGGTATGCCGTAATCACGACAGAGTTCAGTCCACATGCCGGTCCGTGGTTTGCGGAAGATATCGCGTCCGGTGGCGGCATAGATTGTGGTGGGTATGTTGAGATCCGCAAGCACGGCGCCACACTTTTTCTTGAATCTGGTAACTTTGACCTTACTGCCAGCCTTCGGGCCCTTGGAGTTCGCATCCAGGTGTAGTGTTAGGCCAGCTTGGTTGCTAAGGATTATCACACGGTAGCTATAAGATACTCGCGTGAGCATTATAGGTATGCCAAAATACAAAAGTGGTAATCGTAGAGTGAATCAGTCAACACGATACTCCTCGGCACTTACTCTTCTTCTGTGTATAA
Organism: Jackrogersella minutella; assembly: GCA_022578535.1. Classification (NCBI taxonomy): domain Eukaryota; kingdom Fungi; phylum Ascomycota; class Sordariomycetes; order Xylariales; family Hypoxylaceae; genus Jackrogersella; species Jackrogersella minutella. Next base: position 18,109 of record MU388445.1, read on the forward strand.
TGTTCGCAAGCGAGATGGTACGGTAGAATCCCACCACTTCCAGTCCTTAGGATCGTCTCCAAATTTCTTGCCTGACGCCGTGGTAATTAGGGTCGAGTCCTGGACTTGGTTAACCATCATTATCAGGTAGCGATTGGGTGAGGGGAAAGCTTCAATCCATACCAGATCGAACACAGCTATCTTTCTTCTCGTCTTGCGATCCAATTCCCCCATCTCCTCGGGTTCGTAGCGGCCCACAAGTAAAGTGGTAGGTGTATCATCGTCGGGGGCGCGCTCGCTCCAATCTGTCCGGTCTTTCGGCTTCTGAGAGGTTGGGGTGAAGAAACTAGCTACTGTGCCTTCTGTTCAAATTCGGGTGCCAATGGCAGCTTGGTTAGCACAAAGACCAGATCGTGGTGTAGTTAATGCAGCTATTCAATATGTCACACGAACCTGATATGTTGCTCTGAGCTTTGCGCTTTGAAGGTGGAGGAGATATAGATTTCTCTACTGCTTTCCGCTTGCTAGTATTCGGAGATGGAGGCGACATATCGTTGGGTGTTAGTTTTGCAGTAGAAATACTTAGATGTTGAACACGAAAAGGAAGATGTGTAAAGCCAGGTTTAGGGAGTTTCAGAGATTTAGGGATTGTCCAAGGGTTGAGTTTAGAAGGTAAAGGTACCCGGACGTAGGTGCCTATCTTATCAGACGCGACAACGCGGGGTGGATTAAGCTTCCTGGACAAAGAAAGTCGCGATATCACGAGACCAGTATTGCTGCAAGTGAAGTTGCATCGGCATCGGAGATGAGCAGCTTCCATTGTTATTCGTATCCATTTATGATGGGAAGATATAAATCTTCTCCCCGGCTCTTATTTTTTTATTTTTTAAAAAAAGTTTCTTTCAACCACAAATTTCCGTGGAGATAAGTGATATCGGCGTTATCACTTTCAGCCAATCAACGGTGCAGTTTTGTCATTCTACCCCCTTTAATTCAATATCCGTGTACTCCGTATCTCATCTAACGTCACTTATAGTTATTTCTAGATCATTTCCTCTATACCTATGCCAATTCCTAAGGGCCATAGCCAGGCATTCTCTTCATGAACTAGTTACTCATTTATCAAGGTATTATATTGAAGCATCATCGCTTCTACATTCCACCAATACGAATTCCAACGATGTCGACAATACGCGCACCAAATTTATCATCACGAGAAACACAACACCATGAGTGTTTAAATTCAGACGGTCTACTTCTACGACATATGTTTGCCTCTCTATCAATGCTGGATAGTTCTGGCTACACTTGTTTCCGCTTGTTCTCGTCACTCGAGTTTTCCGAGAAGTTCTCGTGGACTTCTTCTATCGCCGCAGCCCGTAGCCTCCCATAATTAAGGTACTACTATGCCCTGAAGGCTTGGAAGCGAAATTCTCAATATCCTACCTATCCACAAAGGTACTATGATATATATAGTCTTGAGGGGCTTGATATAATTTCTTGTCAGAGCAGTTACATACCACCAATAGATTTAATTTAAGGATAAGCTCAACGTCCAGCTTAACTTGATTACCTCCCACGTCTTGGACACTTCGTTCGAAAATAAGATAAAAGTTGTAGGTGCTACGAAATGTATAGCTCCTGAGCTGTGTCAGCCTCATATCTAGCGCCCAGATATTTTATAATAACTAGTAATGCTCGCTCAAAAATAGTATATTATTTACAGCCCTCTTCTGACGAGCTTCTAAGATATGTCCAGGGGTTCTCAGCTTACTGGGAAGCGCAGAAGTCTCAGTTCATAATTAGTATACTGGACTTAAAATAAATGAGGACTGCAATATCGTAAAAGGGTTTCTAGTTGCCTAATTCTAGTCCTACGGCTATATTAGATACGAAAGTCAAAAGATTTGGGCCTTCCAAGCGTTCTTCTCGATTGTCTTATTGAGGACCTCAGGGACTCGAAATACTCGAAACTGCCTAACTACCTATCATGTCTATTTCTATTACAGAAGCAATGCGTTCTCTTATGTTCACTTTTCAATCTCAAGGGGTAACTTTCACAAGGAAATATGAACTTCTTGACAAAGAGCAAACCCTTGACTCTTTAGATAGAATATAATAAGTATCTTAATTATCTTAATTATCTTAAATTAGGGTACCTTGTCTTCAACAGAGCCAGGGTTCTTAAAGTTCTACAGAACGTCGAAAATAGTAGACGATTGAGGATGTAGGTAGGTATTTAAGGACTTCCATTGCTGGTACTCTGGCCAGGGTAACCCGAGGCAACCAGGATGCCTTGTGGCCTTCCAATGGATTCCTAACCTTAGTTGTAAATAACCACTAGAGGCTACCTAGGTATGCCCATATCACAGTGAAAGGCCCAGTGTGGGAGGTTTGACCGTAATCTTGGTCCATGCACTGGCAGGTGTTTTGTAGGTACGTTTCCTACTACGTACCTAGGAATATCGCACACAAGGGGAGGTTGAACCAGGTGTTCCATATATACCTGAGTACCTAAGGCACCTTCGTAAAGTGAGGCATCCATACTTTGATTTTCTTTTCTTTTCTTCCTTTCCCAAATAGATAAATACCAGCCCATCCCCTCACAGGTTTGAACATTTCTTCCACATATTTTTTTTCCCTCACCACCCCTCCTCCTGCTACTACAGTATTACTTTACCTACTCCTACTTCTATGATTTTTCCCCTACTACCTATTCAATAACTTATTTTCCTTTTTATTTCACTACTTCGCCCACTTCTTTTACTACTTCCCATTCCACTAATTATCCTTCCTAACAAAACATATATATATATATATGGTAAGTGCCCATTTTCTACTCGACACCCACCCACCCACACACACAGACACACACACGCACGACACGTTCATTTTTTTCTGATCATATGCGCATACATACACGTTCAATTGCCTTCCATCTAGTTCTCAAATATCATGTTAGCCTCGTCACCCACCCGACTAATTACCTAGGTACCTGGGTAATGAAGCACAGGCCCACACCACTCTACATGCCTTTTACTTTCTTCCTTCTTTCAGATTTACCCAACCTTTCCCCCTTCTTACCACTCTTCTTCTTCATTACCTTCCACCTTCATTACCTTCCACCTTCATTACCTTCCACCTTCATTACCTTCCACCTTCATTACCTTCCACCTTCATCTATTTATGCTTCGCATTTACCCTTCTCTTCCCTTCCATCTTCCCTTCTTATTCCACACCTTCGTTTTCATTTACCTCTCCCTCATTTACCTCTTTATTTTATTTTATTTTTCAATTCATACCTCAATTTCCCTTCACTTTTCCTTTTTCCATTAGGTTTCCTCCTACTTACCTACTTACCTACCTACTTACCTACCTACCTAAGATATCCGTTCACAATTGTTTCTTTCCTTTCACCAAGCCACAAATACAAGTACACAGTCATACCTGATATACCGACAAGGTTTTTACTTACATACACAGACGCAGACACATTCATCAATGAAACTATTCAAACGACTTTAGTCTATCAATCATATCAGTAAGCCCCCCGATTTCTATTTACTTCAGTTGTGATCCCTCTGCCGGCCTGTTGCCGCTGGTTTGCAATAAAATCTCGATCCGCTGAGGGTCTCTATCCTTCTACACGAGTCTGCTGGGGCATGTGTCGGTGCTTGGGCGCGAAGTCTCAACCTCCCTTCTGGGGCGGGTAAAGTAGTGGTAACACTAGAGACCATCGCACCCAAACCTTCCCTACTTTGGGCGGGGGTACCGGCCCTCCAGTATGATATCCTAGGAGGGGGGAACGGATCACGATGCCTCAACTCGGGCAAAGAAGTTGAGGTCGCATTCTCAGAATCATCTTGGCGAGTTCACTGGCGATACTCACACTATTGCTGGTGCAGCCCGACGGTCATTCTCTCTCACGGGTGGCCGGTGTGTTTTTGGCTTAGGGGGAGCGCCTACTCTGTAGATTACGGGCGTGTTCCCGCACGTCCGCCTACAGGGTAGTCGTCTTTGGTGATAACCGAAGGCGTGGGCAGGCACGATGCTACATTGCCGAGCTAGCTACTCGTTTCTGTGCTGATTTTGCTGCTCGACGCTGAGAACCCGCGGTGCATAACTTTATGGGGAACTGTTTTCCTGAGATGAGTGGTGATGCTGGGGGGGTCAGGCGTTTTAGTACTTGGAGAGCATGGCTTACCAGCGACTTTCAACAATTTGCTGACGGGGTTAACCAGATTTTACGTATGCCTAGCGACGACGACAGGTACAGTTCACCAAACAAACATATCACAAAGCACACCGCACACGAGATAATCCCGCCGAGTCGCAATAAAAGAGGAAAAGCTACTGGTGTTGGAAAATACAGGTATGGTACGTACATTGGATTACTTTGTTCTCCTTGGCATATCAATACTAACTATGAGGAATGCAGTCTCTATGCTAAACCTCCATCTCTCGCTGGTTGACCTTCAACTTTAAGGACCTCAAGCTTAGTCCTTAACCTATGATGATGTTATACACTATCGCATATTGCATTAAGATCTTTTAGGTTTTGGTCGAGTACGAAATTTCAAGTACTGGGGGGAAATGTTATTATTCATAATTATTAATAAATATCACGACGTTGGAAAAGGGGGGCTTAGCTCCTAAGTTCCACCAATCATCAATCGCTTAGAGTCTTAGACCCGGCCCTAATTTCTTCAACATCAAAACTTTCTTGCTAATTTTCTAACATTGAACTAAACATATCTATTTGGGTAGTCAAGAAACAGGAAAATACACCGGTATCTATGGAATCTACCAAACAGAAATCAAGGCGCAAGAAGCTGCCGTCTCAAAATCCGATCGAGGCAGCAATTACGACGTGGTATCATTCTACCACGCTATCGCAACAATCTCAATCGCGACTCGATTTACTCGTCGCTCGGGCCCCTAAGCGATGGACAGTGTACGAACCGATGGTGCTGCTTCCGGCGGGCTCCTTCGAAGCCGACGTGTGGAAGGAACTCCTCCCGGGCCTGGCCCCGGGGCAAGCGGACGTGCTGTGGGTCCAGATCCTAGCGGGGATCTCGAGAAAGACCGGGGGACTCGGAGCCAACTTAACACACCTGGCCATCAACGAGGGCATCCCTGCTATCCACCACAATAGCGGAGAGGAACATAGCCATGAGAGAATTACCGCAAAAATTAGCGAAGCCTCGGAAAATATCCTGCGCAGTCCAACCGGCCTTCGAATCCTTCATGGAGACTTCGGCCCCGCTTCTGTCGACGGAACAGCGCTGGATTTCGAGCGCGCGTTCTGGGTCTCGACGAGGCAGAACGGCGTCTTTCAGACGTGGGCGCCGCGGTGGACGATGTTCAGCCGAGGAAACATCAAAGAGAAGGCACGACTACTCGACTTTCGCAAAGCGAAGCATTCGGAAAACGAGATGGTGTTGAAAGATACTTGGGCGATCGACCTGTACGCAGGGATTGGCTATTTTACCTTCTCGTATGCGAAGCTAGGCATGCGCGTGTTGTGCTGGGAGTTAAACCCGTGGAGCGTGGAGGGCTTACGCCGGGGTGCTGAGGGGAATGGTTGGCCGGTGAGAGTTGTTAAGGACGAGGCCGATCTTAAGCTGCCCACGGAGGAACTGGTTCGTGGTGGCGAACAAATCATAATATTTCTCGAGGATAACACACATTCCGCCCGGAGAATTAGAGAGTTGAGCGAATTGAATGTCCTTCATGTTAATTGCGGTTTGTTGCCTACTAGCGATGCCTCTTGGAAGGACGCCTGGGATATTTCTGATCGGAGTAAAAGGAAAGAGACGTGGCTTCATCTACATGAGAATGTAGGAGCAGCAGATATCGCAAAGCGGAGGGAGGAGATTGAACAATACTTCTTAGACTTAGGACGCAGGGACGGCTCTAAGAGAATGGCTCGTGTAGAACACACGGAATTAGTTAAGACGTTCGCGCCAGGGGTCTGGCACTGCGTCTTTGATTTATACATTACAAAGTCTAGTAGCACAATATGAAAATGGACATATTTGGATACTACATCTCATAAGTCGTGTACGTTTCCAAACACACCAACCCGAACACATCTTGCGCCATGCCCTGATGCCAGCCATCCAATCCGTAACTTCCAGAACTAAAGGGGTATCATTAGTTATTTTTAACTGCCTCTCCTAAACTTGCTCGGGATGTTATCTTCAACGATAGACATCTTGTTCAGCTTCTCGAGCCGCGCTTCTTCGTCCTCGAGCTGTTCGTGCTTCTTGAAGTGCTCAATGTCCTCGGGATGAGTTAATTCCTCGATAGGGGTATTCTCGTCGTGGTACTTCTCCCAGTGGTGAATTTCGTACTCATATTCGTCATCACCGTGATGACCGGGGCCCGTACCCATATCCGGCAGGGTCTTGCCAGAGTCGATAAAAGTAACAAATTCGTCACGTGTCACGAACCCATCCCCATCGGCGTCGAGTAACCGTAGCAGCTCGCGTTCGATCTCAGTAAGGCGAGATTGAGGCACACCTTTATTCGATTCGTCCATCAGTCCGTACGTGCGCAATATTTCCTCGGTTTCCCAGTGGCCGTCGGCGTCGTAATCATGAAGGACGAAGAAGGACGAGGGATCGAATTCGCTGATGTGGTGTTCCTCTATAGTCTACATCAGTATTGGGGATCCAGTGCTAGTAAGAAGTATAACTTACCGGCCATGTGTTTTGTCATCCAGTTCGCGTTCTCTTCGACCATTGGCTTTTGCGACCCGCCGTGATCGCCATGCCCCAGGACTTGGCAGACGAGGCTAGTTGCAACAACTATGGTGGCGCGCATTTTGATATGAATCTTATCAGACTATTGAAATTGTGACGCCTATAATTGTTGTATGCTAAATCAAAGACAAAGAGTGTTGCGACGAGGAGAAATATGTAAAAATGGAAGTTGATGTTTTGTTTGGATAAGGACAACAATAAAGAACTGGGGAAGCCGCATCTATGTATCGATTGTATCGATCTGGCTCCAAGATAAGCTAACTGGAGGTGGGTGGATACTAGTGAGATCATTGAAATGGTTAATCCCGGTCGTGATCCTTACAGGGATTCATAAAAATCTGCAGGGGTAGTCGTCGCTTAACTTTAGAAGCTTTAGCCTATCCGGGCCGTGTTTAGGGGTTTTTATTTAGTGATTATCCAAACTTGGACAGCTCTCTTCGTCATTTCATTCTTCTTCAACCTTTCACATTTCCGAATTCCGTCATACGGTTGAACACGATAACACTTGAGCCGAGACACAAAACACGACACACAAATTGCTTACCCGTTTTAGTCACTCATTGGTCATCGGCTTTTTTTAATAAACATTACCAAACATCAAAATGAGTCGCACTTTAGAGCCTACACTTTTATCTCTACTACCGACTTATTCTAGAGACTTACCGCAGCCTCTCCTCGAACTCGCGTCCTCTCTGCTCACACAATCCCGTCATAGTGCTGGCACACTAAAGGCCGAAGAAGAAGTAGCTAGGGCATATGCATGCGCTCACATTGCCTGTGAACGTCTAAAGATAACCCTCGACCTTCCACCTATCCAGCCAAGACCTCCCGTACCACCGCGAATTTATAAACGATTATACACTCACCTTAATAATGTTTTACCCGAAAACACTGTGGGAAGATTGGGGCGAGTGCGGACACCAAGCTCAAAGTTGCGTGAGTCGGGAATATTTGGTAGTGGTCAGCGAATTCCTTCGAGAGGGACGCCCAACAAGGAGGAGTCGCTAGCTAAATTCAGATCTCCTGCTGCGCCCAAGGGAGACAATACACCAACTAAATCTACGAGAAAGCCACCGCCGCTTCCAGGCAAGAGAAAGGCGGGCGGTATTACAAGCACGTTGCCGGCTTGGGTCCGTCCCACTATTCAGTTCCTGTGCAAAGAGTTGGACGAGGAACGTATCGGGAGAACCGTCTTGGCCGGCATGCAGACAATTGCTGCTATGAATGGGAAACACTTGAAGGATGAATGGGTTGACGAGCACCTTACACCACTACTTGCAGCTGTATACTTTCTCGTTTCGTCACAATTGTACGTGCTAGAGCAAGGGACAGAGTTAGACGATTCACAATACGTGCGAATGCGGAAGGCAATTTTAAAGGCTTTGGGGCAAGCGCAGGACAACGTCAACATAATAGGCATGGATGAAGATGAGCTCTGGATTGGCTGGGGAGATGTCAAGTCAAGAGATGTCGACAGTGCAGTCGCCAAAGTGGTGGAGAATGGATGGCAGAGAGAGGAATGGTTTTCCGGGATTAAACATCTGGTTAAAACAAAAAAGGCAGGGGTCAATGATGAAGGCGCGGAGATTGAGGATGGTGACGAGAGGCCATTCAGCGAGAAGCTTCACATCCAGAGAGGCGACACTATGCTTCAGAGCAAGTGGGACATGACGGACGAAAAGAGAGAAGAGTATCGTGCGTGGAAAGACGACATGCTGCGCCGGATCGAAGAGGTCGAGCAATTTCGAGGATCTGAGATGGAAGTTGATGCTGCTGCATGAGTAACCAGTGTGACAACGGACGACCATGCCATGCCAGAGGGGTTAAAGGACCGGTAGAGGGCTTAAGAACAATTCGTCCTCGTCTGGAATAAGTCTCCAGATATTTTGGCAAACATTTGCCGTAAGCTGTTGTGCCTAATATTCAAGGCTGCAGGCTTTGGTTTGAGTCATCAACCTGCTGCAATTTGTTTATTTATATGGTCGAGAGCCCAAGATTTGGTCAACAACTTCTTAGGATGCTACCTCGTCGAACGATAACGAATCGGCAATGTCCAAACTCACAAGCTTTTCACTTTTCCCTCGGCTACCGACAGAAATCCGGTTACTCGTGTGGGAGCATTTTACTATTCCAAAGGCATCAATCGTACATGAATGCTGATCGATCTCAGAAATAGGTGGTTTTGCCCGTCCTGGGTACATGGCGCCAGTCCGGAACTTACTACATGTAAATAGAGAAGCAAGGACTACAATATTGAACGGTCGCCAAGTTTATTGGGCTACGACGAAGAGCCTTTTGATATGCGACGGCACACACCCCCGCCTTAATGAAAGCAGAGTTAAAGACACCTTCGTGTACATTAGTTGGGAAAATGGTACTTTCTGTTTACCCAACAACCTCGAATTTTACCAAACATCGCTCTTTGGTCAGATAGACATAAGAAAACGAATGACAGCCATGACCACCGATATCGGCTGGTCCGTTGACAAGCGGTTATCAGGACATATGGACAAAAGCAACCAGATATGGAGATTGTGGACGATTATCTTACAAGTTTTCTCGATCCACATCTTGGCCCTGAGTTAGAGTCGCTCCGATATATGCGACTCATGATCCACCGCGATGACCTTATATATTTATGAGATATAAGCCCTGGTTGCATCTTTTCGATTTCAGATGAAAAACTTAACTTCCTTTTGGAAAGTCACCCGAGCAAGTATGCGCATGTAGATGATTGGCGTCGAAACATTCCGCAGAAATGGACGAATATGTTTATAAAGAACGTCACACCTTTTATCGCTAAAAAGTGTAAGCGAAATATTGACGTCCGGGTCGTCATAAGCTTTTGATACCTTACGAAATCTCCCTTGGTTAAGCTTCTTGCGTCAAGGCATTTGGGCTATATCGGATTTGGGCCAAATAAGATCCAGATCGTGAGTATGGGATTATATTCTACACTCGTATTTTTCGGGATAGGAACTACAGCAGTGGTGTGTAGTGGCATTCCAACAATCGCATCCATGGTTCTCTATCCCTAGACAGGATCTTCCTAGACCGCCAGCGTTATGCCATCGAGCTACGCCATGAATACATTTGGATTTCTATCTCCATTCTTCACAATATTTTCCTATTGCTACCCAGCTCTGCAAATCACGCCAGGTTGACTTTCATCCATAAATAGCACCGTATCCAGCGAGGACCCCTACAGGGAATATTAAAGGGGTAATTTTTAGCTAGGAATTAAAGCAGTATTTTTTCTCGATAACACTCTTAACGCTATATCCAATCATCAATTTCTTGCGGTAAACCATGATACCTTTTAAGTCCCTTTCCTCGTGATATCTTTATGTCCCGTGGTATCCTAAACCTGTCCGCCTGCAGATCCCTTGTCAGAAAACTTGCGCCCGATTACGCCCTCCTTCGAGAATGGCCCGCCGAGCTTGTGTACCTTGCCGCCGATGGCACCGTCGGACTATACATAATTGTAAGCAAGTTTCAATAGCCGTCTCGCTCCCTCGCTCATCATGACATCCTCATGACAAGCCGGAGCGGACATCCGGATTCTCAATATGGGGTGTGCTCACGTACCGAAAAGTGATGCCTAACAGACCCCCGAGAATCAAATGCCGAGACCCGCGAGGCCTCATCCTCATCCTCATCTTCGCCAGACTGGTGACCCACCACGCTGTCCGTAGCGGGAAACCCAGAGCTCCTCTTCGTCTTCCCGGTGACCCCGCTGTTGTCTCTCAACCCCGAGTCGTCGCAGCTGCCCGTGCTCTGCTCCACGGCGTCGGACTTCCTGCGGCCGGCGACCTTCTTCAGAGCCCTCGGGATCTCGGACACGTTGTCGGCGGCACTCTTCATCGTGCCGATGATGCCGCCCCACTCCTCGTTGCGGTGGTCCTTGCGCCCCGGTGTGACGGACTCACCGGTCCGGACCACGCGCCTGTGCGACTGCCCCGAGTCTTCGGACTCGCGCCGGTCCCGCCGGTCCCGGTGCCCGCGCATCATCGTCTCCCCGAACCCGCCGTGCCGCCCGTCGTACGTGAAGTCCCCCATGTGCGGCTGCGAGTGCCTCTTGGTGTCACCTGGCTTGAGCGCTTCTTTGAGGTTGCCGAGGAAGGACTTGCCTTGGCGCTGGTCGTGGACCTGCCACATCCCGTATATTTATTAGCCACCTCAGTCCCGTGTGTATGTGCTCAGGGTCCAAGGCTCATCCAAACCCTAGATAAGAGAGTGGACGAAAGATAAATTGAAAGGAGACGTACATATCCCGCCGCGGTCCCTTTTGGATCTGGATCGTCTGATAATTCGACATTCTGCTGTGCGTTTGTGACCCCGTGCCTGAGACCCCATATCGGATCTCCGCCTGTGCCTCCAGTTGACATAGCTGTGAATTTTCGTATATAAGTAAGGTTGCTCTAACTTTCTGAATTACGAAAGGATTGATTCAAAACATCTATTTAGAATTTGATTATCATCATTTTACGATGGTGGCGTTCTCATTTCGTCATAATGATGTTCACGCCGCCAGCGAGATGTCAGCGATTCGTGAACCTCGGTCCTCCATAACCAGCTCACCAAGCGCGAAGTATATCGCGAGGATGGCCAACCTTCGATCGAGATTCTATGCCTAATGAGCGCGCCAAGCCGATGGTTCCTACAGATCTCAAGGGCGCATCCCGGTCAGCCTTATGCGATGTGAGACCCCTATTTTGCATTTTGCCCCTTTTCCGATCTGGTTTACATAAAGTCCACATATATGCAACACATCAAATTGGCAATTCGCCAATGTAGCCATAATTGGTTCACCATCTGAAGCCACATTATGACCTGCAGAACTTCCACCCTACGACACCCTACCGCCTATTTTTAGTAGTATGTATATGCTAAGTACCTTAGACCGACCCTTACCTGCTCGCTCAGGGCTGGTCGGCGCCTGAAGACAAGAACTCATCGGCGCCCATCTCTCAAACCTGGTATCCTAACTATCTATCGTCTAATTAAAGCACCGCATTCCTCATCATTTCTCTACTTAAAAGCTTTGTAACTATGGACTCGCACGGTCGGATACCTATCCTCGACTTCGACGGCAACGCCCTCGATAAGGACCCCAACGGTGCCTTTTTCGTTGATGGCGTTTCTGGTGGCCAGCAGCATGCCATGCAGAATATATCGCCAATAATCGATTATTCTTTTCCACAACGAAGTGGAGAAGGATGAAATCCTTTTTTTTTCACTAACGTGAACAGCCTGCAGAACGGTACATTGCATGAGCCACTGTGTTTCATCAGTACCTAGTTGCATCCAGTGTCTCGGTACCTCCCGCAACGCCACTCAGCTCAACGAGCACGCCAAAGATTCTTCCCATCAATCATATGGGTGTTCTTGCGGGGCCAGATTCGGTCGACAGGGCACTTTGACTCGGCACATCAAGGAACAATCCCGCGATGTCATTCCCCAACACTCATGCGGAATTTGCAACCGTAATGGGAAAACGGGTTCCGCCGTCGAGAACACCTAATCGAGCATATGAGACGCCACCGAGATGCTTGAGCAGATGGGTGAAGTGTCCCCTGTCTCTGGTCTACCGGCCCCTACTCCCCCCTTTCCTTGCGCTGTTATCGGATGCGCCAAGGGAGGTGCTCGTGGCTATCTTCGGCAGGAGGATCTTCTCGAGCACTAGTGTATGATGCATTCTCTCATGGTCCCGAGCCTCGGCGTCATGCCGCAGCCCGCAAGCTACATGCCATTATATCAGCAGAGTAGCATCCCCCAGTTCAACCAGCAGAACATTGGAGTGCAGTTCTATCAGAACGCGGGTACTCAGTTGCAGCAGCAAGACGGCGCCCTACTCTATCAGCAAGGTGCTACTTCCCAGCTCGGCCAGCAAGGTTCTGTTGCCCAAACTCACCAACAGAACGGCACTCAATTCTATCAACAGGGTGGCGCCCCTCAGTTATAAAAGACAGTACTTCGAGACCTTCGAGGGATATTATCTGGAAGGAGTCTCTAGGGGAGTGGTTGAAGTCGGCATCACAAGCTATTCGTATGAACTCTAGGGAAGATTGAATCATTGATCTCATTTTTACAAGCAACAAGAAATATTCTCCGCTCAAAAATCGTGTATAATATGATAAATCTGATATCGAACCGTGTTTCTGTCTAAACCATTGCATAGTTTACGATTCTATACAGCTCTGTGTAAGCCACGTAGACTATGCAACGCTTAATAAATTAGAAAACTCAAGCATGTGCTAGGTACCAGAGGTCTAGTATGTGGTAGGTGCACGCCGGAAGGAAGGTATGTACCTGAGACATGATCGACAAAGATACTTCTTGTGTGCATACTGCAATCTAGTGACGTTAGGCTTAGAACTCCTCGCACAGCAATGTTGTTACATCCAATACCATATGGTCGACATCGTGACACTAGATAGGTACCTACAGGACAAGTTTAGACCTTAGGTTAGGAGATAATGAATAGACCAAGCCTTAACATAACACTCTTATGTTTCACAATATGTATGATCTTCGATTATCTGTTACTGTGTTACTGACAGGAACAATTTCAGTTCGTAATCATGACGCGGTGTAGTCGTCAACGACGTCATAACATCGAAGAGGCGCTCCATGGAACAACAAACTCCCCTCGTCCAGTTCTATGATGATTTCTTAACCTAAGTTCTACAAGACGAAGAGGAAGCATGCTGGGAAGACCTACTACTTCTAAAGTTTTCCTTGGAGCCATCAATAACAAAACTCTACTCACAAAACCAGTAGTCAGATCGCACATATCAACGACAGCTATTATTCTAAGACAACCACTTGAAGACATTACATTCAATCACAGAACCATAATCAGGATGTCAACATTCTCTAATACGGATACTGGCGATAAGCCATCTGGGCCGTATTATAATAAGAATATCGACACGGATGCGACTCTGAAGGAGAAGGTTGAGACCTTGGCCAAGTTCGTGTCGTCATGTAAATTTGGCATGATGACAACCCGTGATACCTCGACCGGAAAGCTGGTATCTCGTTGCATGGCCGTCGCAGGAAAGGTAAGCAGCACAACACCGCCGACGCCGACCAAATCTCCCACCCTCTCCCTCATTTTATCTCAGCTACATTGCGAATAAGCACCTACCAATTAGTCGTACAATTGATCATAACCCCCGATCTCTAGGAGGGCGGCGACATCGACCTGACCTTCACCACGAACACGGAATCGCACAAGACGGACGAGCTGAAGGCCGACAAACACACCAACATCTCGTTCTGCGACAGCTCCGGCCAGTGGGCGTCGTTCGCCGGCGACGCCATCATCAAGACCGACCGGGACGCCGTCAAGAAGTACTACAGCCCGACGCTCAAGGCGTGGCTCGGCGACCTCGGCGACGGCACCCACGACGGGTCCGCGGACGACCCGCGCATAGGCGTGCTCAAGGTGCGGACCAGCTCCGTCACGTACGCCATCAACGCCAAGACCGCCGTCGGCAGAGCTGCCGAGATCGCCAAGGGCACCTTCACGGGCGAGCCGGCTGGGGTTAATAAGTTGCGGGAGATAAGCGAGAAGGAGGTCCAGCAATGGAGGGCTACGGCTTCGAAGGACGGCTAGGCTGGGTTGTTATCAGAGTTTGCCGTAATATGTCTTGTATGCTGCAATGTTATGGATTTCGGCTTCTGTAAGTGGATGAAATAATAAATGAGAATGGGGGAATGTAAAAGATATCGTTACTAATTTAGGTTGATCTTGGCAATAATCCAGCACAGCTCATAGCGATAATATCTCGCATATCGTGGAGAATTGCTGTGTTCGGGTCCAGTGACAGGAAGCAGACTGTCGATCAGTATCACAGCTAAGCTGCCAGAGCCTAGAGGAGGAAATTTCAAGCGGCAGGAAAATCTATTAGGTCATACTGATGTACGTGCAGAAAAGGGGTTGGTGTTTGCATATAGGTGTTCCTTGACCCAATTTGGAGAGATGAGGGGAAAGGGGGAGGAAGGTTACTACAAAAGCCACAAAGTGATATAATCTCAAAATATCTGCCGTGTATCTAAAATTGTGTATGTCACTTTTCATCATCAAATCTGAAATATGTACCTAGTAGCGACACTGGCCTACAAACACTGAAGAAATATTTACATGAATTTGAATATAAGGCAATGTTCCACAGACGATTCTACTGATATTGCCTTAAACCGAGCCACGAAACATTCTATGCAGTGAACGGGACCTCCACTTGTTTAGCTGCTTGGGCTGCTTTGTCTGCCTGAGCGACCTGGAAGGCATTGACAATAGCCGGGTACCAGACATTCATCATCTTAGTGTCTCCGGCTTGGTTAGGGTGCACACCGTCTCGTAGATCAGTGGTGCCGCTGAAGCCCGTGTACTGGTCAACGACCCAGATAGGCGACTCAGTCGTGTTAAGGCCCTCTGCCCAGGGGACGATTGCCGTGTTCAGACTCTGAATCTGAGTGTTGTAGCTCCCGAAACCCATGGGGATGATTTGAGCAACCTATGATAGTAAAATCAGTTGAAACGCTTTATCAAGTAGAAATCCAATATTCAAAGCGATGCCTAAGATGTACTAAGGTCTGTAGATGTATAAAGGGGCCAAGTGTCACCCGTATTCTATGCCCACTCCCTGTGGTAATGATGGAGATGAATGAGAGGTAAAATGAACATCTTAAAAGCTACTTACAACTATCTTCATGTTAGGGTTGCTATCTCTCATAACTCCCACAAGGGTGGTGAAAGCCGCAATGATGTCGTTGACCGGCTTGTTCTGTTGTACGATATCGTTAGTACCGAGATGCATCGTGATGACATCTGCCGGGTTCTGCTGAAGCCAGCCGACTAGCTGCTTGCTGTTGGCAATATTGATGGCAAGGAAGCCAGAGTGACCCTCGTTATCGCGGTCGTACGTGCTGTCTCCGCAGTTGTTGTCTGTTTTGCCAGATCCGACCCAGTCGACAGTCCCCCATTCCGTAGGCTTCAATTTCTCCCAGAGCATTGCTCTCCAGCAGATGATCTCACTTATACTGTCCCCAAAGATCATAAGTTTTAGGGGGGTTTCTTGAGCGAGGGCAGAGCCCAGCATCAAGGCCGTGGCAAGGAACTTGTTGCAAAGCATCGTTGCAGATATATTGAGAAATAAAGAGATAGGAAGTTAAAGTCTCGCAAGGTTGGTTTCTCCTCATCAACGGCCTTCCTCGGTTTGGTACTTATAGAGCTCCGCTTCCTTCGGAATCATCCCTCAGGCAGCTGGATAAGACCCGATATCTAATATTATGCGACTCATTGGTTCTTGCCAGAACGGCTAAATAGGGAATTTCCATATGCATGTATAAATTTTCAATATAAACGCCTGAATTGTCCCCTCACTCCAAATGCGCCGAACGGGCCTACCCTGCGGAGTCGATCACTCCGAGCCCACGGGGACTATAAAAAGCTTCCTTTCAACCGGGTCCATAACCACATGGCTTCCACGTGGAATAGAGCCCCTTGCTCCCTCATTCCCTTGTCAAATGGAGAAATGGCATGCTAAGTTTGCAGATCCGAAAAACGGGATGCTGCTTCGACACTGGATTGGTGATTATGATCAAGTTCAATATATTCGTCTGAAACATCCATATAGAATCGACTTGCTAATTTGTTAAGTCAAGGGCTGGCCTACAACTCTTATATAGAATCATACTAAATTTAGTATCCCACGTGTTTTCTCCAACTATGAAGGTTGTCGATGAAGAAAATGTCATTATATCTCCAAAACACCAATATATTGTTTCAATACCGTGGATATGTATAAATATTTTGGATCTGACGTATCTGCTTGGAAATAGGTATTTACTATTCCATAACTATGAATACCCGTTTCATCTCCAAAATGACCTACAGTCAAAATGAGATGCGTAGTATACTCGAAAAAGAAAGTAAGCGACAACCAGCCAGTAATTGATAATATAATATATAAATATCCAAATTAAGAATTACTGAACTTTTATTGCTAAATACAAGTTGGCTTATGCAAGTTTGTTTAATTTCCTCCTATTAGCAAGACACACGGAACCTTCTTATATCAAAGCGTAGCCTTTACGAAGCTAAAGGATGTTATGACAATTTAGCTCCGGGTAGCTTTTGATTTCCCCATGAATCCTATGGGACCGTCCAGATGAACTTGCTGTGAAAAATCCTTGCCCGGCATGACATTTTCTTCATCGACAACCGATCAGCGGAGTGTCACCTTAAAAAGACTACTAGGGAATACGATTCAACGATGCAAGTTATGCGGACTTAACGTTAACCATGTCTCGGCCCCTGCTTTCCACGTGGTTGTCGATATTGCACTACAAGGTTCGGTTGGAGCCGAAAAGCATATTATCTATTAATAATACATCCCATTTTAAGTCGTCCTGTGAAGACTTTTATTAGAACCAAATGGCGATCGTAACCCAAGCAGACCGAGGATATTCGGGAAAGTAATTTGGCGACTCAATCAAATTAAAGGAAGTGAAAGAGTGCAGTTCATCTACAGTAACGTTAACGGCACGACACAAAAATGTTATTGACACGACACACCCCACTTTTTAGCCACCTTTAGCCACCGTCAGCCACCAACAACCACAG
>MU388446.1:0-34576 GCA_022578535.1 Jackrogersella minutella
ATATAAAAAAATCCTATATGGGTTGCGTTGCAAGCGTGGTGGCCACCATTTGGTTGCCACGGCGTTGCAGTGGTGGCGTTACTTGCCAGCCTGGCTACATCAGAAAGAGAAATGTTCGAATGTCTCAATATTCGCCTGGAGCTACTTCGCCATGACGACCTACTTGTAGCTCTCTCGTATAATGGCCTCGGCATGGCTGTAGGCACCCAAGAGTGCTACGAAGAAGGTATAAGGTGGCTGCTCAAGGCTCGTGAAGTCTACGAAGGACCTGCAGGAGAGATTCCATCGAGAAAGCTCGTCTGGGGTTATAATATCGCAAGAAACTACTATTGTATGGGAAGATATGATAAAGCTGAAATTAGACTGATCGAGGCACTGGAGATCGCAGATAAACTTCAGAGCTGGTATATGCAAGTTTAGTACGTCGCTGTCATGAGCACACAAGGAACTCTCCCCACTTACACCATTTAGCGGTCACCTCGCGTTCGCTTCGCTTCGGACGAGAACCAACGAGATCGATGACGCAAAACGACATGTTGATGTCGCGAAGGAAATACTGGAAGCGTCTGGATCTGTTGCTCGCTTCAGTTGGCTCAGCTCATATTGCGCCTATCGCGCCGGCAATGTGGCAATGAAGCAAGACCGCTTCAGTGAAGCGATGTGAGTAAAGCTCAATCACTCCCGCTCTTTTTCTTTTGGTCGTAACTTTTGGTCGTTACTAAGTTTACTTCTCAAGTGAGGAGACAGAGAGATCAGCAGTCATCGGGAGACTCGTGAAGGTACCAACAGGTATTCTCGCCCGGTGTGTTCATGCTTACTCGAAAGCACTGGCTACGGATCCCTCACGACAAAAGGAGTCGGAGAGACAACGAGTGGAAGCTAGACGGTTACGATCAACACTGCCAGAGGGTGGCGGCGACTTGGATGACGAGAGTGATGAAGCTTTTGAAAGGCTCGTAAAGATGGATCACCGGTAACTACCAACAGGTTCTTTTGAAGAGGACGAGGTGAAGAAAAATAAAGTTATTACGCTACTTCGATCTTTATGGATGATATCCAATACTATCATTAAATTAAAAAGATTTTCAAAAAATTGAGGTGCAGCACTTAGATAAAAGGGGTCAAATTAATCTGGACCAACCAAGACTGAGAGTCACCTATTGAAACTGGTCCATAGTGGGATTACTATCGGGACACGCACGATGAATGGGACAGTCTGAGATGGGAAGAGGGGTTGGTCAAAGTCTCAGGAACAATGAAGTGGGCGAAAAATGGTAGATTATCTTGTACAACCAAAAGATCCAAGAATACAGGCTGAAGGGCTGCATCTCCCATTTGAAGGAGAAATTGAAGCTACAAAGGAAAGGTACAGAGCCGGGTATTCATGGCATACGCTGAAACTCCGGAATCTGTCAGAGCTGTCCAAGGCATTTTGGACCGGGGTGATGCCTTCTAGTAATGAAACTCCGATAAACATACTACATTAAACTAAGACTTTTAATTATGCCATAAATAGCATAAAGTCCAGAATACATAGGCCCACAGTGTGCCTATGCACAAACAGTACAGTGGATGCGACAATTATGTAGCACCCGTGTGCAGGTGCTAATTATTTCGTTCTGGTACGGATCTGATAAGGTCCGCTTATCCTGCCAAGCTGCCAAGTTGATCGAAGACCCACAAATGTATACCTAACCAAGGACAGTGCGGTAGACACTGTGAGGGGTACTTCATCTTCCAGGAAAAGGTTCTTTGAAACTTGAGGAGGATCTTTTTCATTTCAATACAACTTCGTTTTTATCCCACTTTGTCCAAAACTTTACGACTTAGTTCAACGCAAAATATTGAACAACATTGAAATGATTCAAGAAACTCGTAATTTTCTCTTTAAAACATGCCTACCTAACTCACTAGACTTTGCCGCGCTATGTCACATAACTAGTTACACGCATACGTTTTACTGAAAGATATGATATGAGGTATATTTTGTTGTATTGACTTGATTATCTGACTGAATGAGTGATGGGGGAAGTTCTTCTTACATACAAGTCCATGCCAAGATACCCTGTACTGTACCTGAAGGCAGTCCCTTGACTACTCACTCCAGCACGTTTTTTTACCGACCCATCAGATTGCCCTAAGTAGGTAGGTAACAAAGAAATAACCCCGGAATCAGACCTTTCAGCTTCCATAACTCAAAGATTCTCCGGGTTATCGTTACGACCTATTGTGCGTTTGAGCCATTCAATATCAGCATAACGCTTGCGAAGTTCAATATCTGGTTGTGATCGAACTTCCTTGTGTCCTGCGATTCTGATTCTATGGAACTTCTCCGTATCCACGTGCAGCTCGAGCTGGTCATTTGGAGGAAGATCATTAACTCCAAGGGTCTGGCCTGGGGATGTTGAGCTCATAGCTATGATCGCCTCTAAAGAGCGAGCATTATGCCGGAATTCGGGTACGTATAGCAGTGCGCTTAGGACGCCGTCTTCTATCTGGATAGGTTGCTCTGATGACGGCCCGAGTCGTTCGAGCATCGAACGAAGTACTATTGCGCGCCGTACGGTATACATTTCATCCCTCTCATCAGTTTGATTTAGTCCCCGAATATCAACGGATCCACCCATGCCATCCGTGAAACGTTGCCTGTTGGTTGCCGCGCCGAAGACAGCTAGAGAGAGGGGTTTCGATTCAGATTTTCTCGCTGCATATCCGGTAACCACGTTCTTCAAAGAGGAGAAACGTTCGTTTCCATACCCTTCTTTAACGTATCCACGCAGTCGGCTCACAAAGTCAGGCCCCTTAGCATTCTTAAAACCGACAGGGACAGGGACATCTGTGTCGCCTGTGACTGGCATAAATACGCTCGAGGCGCTCCCGACGAAGACAAATATGGCACGCCCAAGAGGTCTATAATGACCATTGTCAAAGAACTTGCCGTCTTGCATCGGAGCTAAGAAGTATTTGAGCCACCCCAGGGGCTCAGATTGCAAGTCCGTGTCAAAGTCTCTAAAGAAGACAATGGGAATTTTGCCAGACGATGTGAAATCCCGGATCTGGTAAAAGATCCCCTGGAGTGTGGAGTAGTCCCATGACGGAGAAAGTGTGTATGACAGAGGTTCCATGTCAACAAGCGAACTTAGGTCACTGGGAAGGAAACTTTTCAAGGAGGTAGCTACAATGCTGGTGTTGACATTGCTACTTGCGTCTTGTTGACCCGCTCTGTCTTTGAAGGCTGTGAATGTTTTCTCGGTACCTCCGATGAAAATATAGATCGCTTTTCCCAAAGCTCGGCGCTTGTCGCCAAGCAACGAGATACCGTCTTCTATGGGTGCCAGAAAATGACTCAGCCAGTAGAGAGGCTGCTGCTTGAAAGTCGCGTCAAACTCGTCAAAAAACACAATCGGCATCTTTCCGGACATTGATTCATCCCGGATCGTCTCAAATGCTGTCTGGAGATTCGATTCCTCTTGAAACTGCGAGAGATTGAATTCGAGTTCCGAGGTTGCTCTCCCATGACTTTTGAGTATCGTTCGGATTACATGCTTCACACCAAAGGATTTCCCCGAGCCAGGTTGGCCAAACACGGCTATAGAGAGAGGTTTGGGCTTAGTTTTATTCTCGCCCAGGTAAACCTCAATAGCGTTAGCAATTTTTCGGAATCCATCAACTTCATCTCTGTCCGCGGCAACGAGATCGCCGAAGCGGGCTGTTGGAATGAAGGGCAACACGTCCCGCAGACCTTTTTTCACGATGTCCCGAGCAGCTAATTTGGGTTCATATGGTAGACTTTTAAAGATCAACGAGCTCTTCGCGTTCTCTTCCAGTCCACTCACAGGCACAGGCATCAAGACTGGATCGGCGTCGGACTCATATTTTATGTTGTGCCAGGTTGGCTTGCCTGGCTTTCTTGCCTTGACCTTTGGATACTTGATTGCTGCAACGCGACGTGACCAGCTGAGACCAGTAGTGACGGCCTCCTTTATTTGAGTTTCGCAGAGCTTTTTGATGGAACAATCGGATTCTTTCGCCAAAGACGCAGTCAAACCAGCAATCCAAGCGGTTTTCAACTCGGCTTTCAGGGTTTCACGATCAACTGCCAAAAACTCAAGGTTGCGATCCGAGTAAGACTGAAGGAAATGACCTTCGACACTTTCCGGCTCGTAGATGAGAAGTGGATGGTCATATTCGCCGGGGCGTTGGTATATTGCACCTTCGCAACCAAGGCGGATGAGTAGGTGGAATGGATATTTTATTTTGAGGTTCCAAATGTCTTCCACGGTCTGATCCCACGATAGACGATGGATGTTGAACCCCTCGCGGCGGAGGTCATCTGCATCAATCACATCCAATCGCGGCATGCTTGACGTATTTTCCGAGTCTTGTGTTGTACGCAAGTCAGAGCCGTAGGGTGTATTGATATGAAGAATTCGGTTTGTCTCCGTATTGGAGGCTAGGACAATAGCCTCGCCTGTTCGAGCTGACGGTCCTGTTGGAGTTTGGAGCACCTTCCATTGATTGTGGTCCCCGCCAAGGAACTGCAACAATGCGGATCGATCAGGTTCGGAAAGTAGTACATCAAGAAATCTGACCGGGTTCGGCTGAGAAAAGATGAACGGTTTGCGATTGACTATGCATTTATATGAGTCTGAAAGTCATAGATATCTGGGCAAGTCAGGTGGCTCTTACATGTTTCGCAACCAATATCAAGGACCAAGTACCCCTTTTCTGCATGATTCTTCCAATCCCTGAAGCGAGCGCATACGCGAACTTCAATAGAATCACCATCCTTAATAGACGTCAGCAAACAGCATTTAGTGACTGGGGTGGCTGCAATGGCTACCTCGAGAGACTTGAGCAGATCATGATGTCGATTGAAGATATTTCCTTCACGCTGAGTGATGTTAGTCACGAGCCCTGAATAAGATTAGGGGAATAATAGAACATACCCATCCTTGACCGTTGGTCAAGAAACGATTCTCATGGCTTGTCCAACGAAGTTCCACCCTACCATTACTGGTATCGTTACTTTTGGCAATGCCAAGTTCAAACCACGTCCAGTTGCCACTAGACACCGAGGTGGCCCATCCTTGGTCGCGGGACTTAGTAACGAGTCTCACCCTGTGAATCCGTTCAATGAGGTCTTTATTGAGAGACTGCGTTGATATAAGTCAGGAGGCAGCTGGGTGATAAATAACGGGAAACATACCGGGGATTTGAACCAGGGATTACTCTTAACATTGCCGTCTCTTGCTTCAACAATAGCTTCCGTTTTAGACTCGAAAGCATATCGACCACATCTAGGCTCAGTTCCGAAAGCATCGCAGAGCTCCGCGCCGCCTATTGGAGACATATCGGCTAAACTGTTACACTTGAAATATGGGGAGGCTGGTAGGTAGGTATTTGAAAAAAGTATTTTCTTTCTTCCAGTCTTTAAATCAGGTTTTTAGAGTGATATTCGTTTCGTTTCCATAACAATAATTGAACAACCCTAATCCAGGGTTTCATATTTATATAGTGAGTCTTGTGCTCTTCAAGTATCGGGCAATGGTCAGGGGATTACAATAGATACCGAATACGGGAATCTCATTTGACCCTGAAAAGCTTCTTGATTATTCCAACTTGATTTCTTGTTAGCCGCGATGGTTGTGAGTAACTCGAGCCAATGATGGGAAGGATAATCGTTTATCTAATAGGGGAAATGATGAACATAATCAGTAGAGCTGAGGATAACGAATTTGCAATTGTATGCAAGCAGGAAAACAATAGTAGCGTCAGCTGAACAACGTTGCATTGATTCACGGCCACGTAATTGAATATATTGAAGTCGAAGCAGGCTCTCGTCTTCAGACAATCGACTGAGAAGTATAAGCCACCACTCGGGGATACTGAACATCCTAGAGATGCTGCTTTATTCGAGGTTTAGTCGGATCAAAAAATAGACCCACCAGGTGTGAATAAATGTGTGAACGCGTTGGGTTGCATGACTGCCGTAGCCTGTAGCATATACGTTCAAAGCTCCTATGCAACAGTCTTATCATCACCCATAACACGTCCTAAATGGAATGCAGACATGCCCAACTTATTCAGCTACTCGACACTGTTTCATTCTTTAGCCTCTCCAAATATTAAAGTATGACGTTAAACATACCTCTATATCACAGTATCAACTCACACAAGGCACAAGGCACTACGTCTGTCGCTGACACCAGAAGAGCCTACACCTACGTAAGATACCGATGTACAAGCTCATGAAAGTGTGTGATAAATAGAGCAAAAATGAGGAGAGAACAGGGTGCTCCAGGACGCTTTTTGCAGAAGCTACCTCTATACAAGCAGGATCTTAATTTAAAACCCGCCCCTTAACCCCATCGCAGAATCGTGGTTTAATCACCATAGTCTCCTTGGAAACACAAGCACATACTCATATAATCCTCGTTGTTTGAAATTCATATCAACCACAACCATGTCCATCAAATATCTTCCCACTACTGGTATTACCTCGATGGTAACAAACAAGCATGTCTATGCCTATGCCCAAGTCTATGAAGGCGATCTGTGTGAACTGGTAGGGTCTATGCGAGTAGAGGAGGGCCAGCCAGTATACGGATATGAGAAACAGAAGTTCGCCTTCGCGGTCACCCGCTTAAACGGAAATAAGGTGGTGCTGAATGCACCTAAGATGTTCACCCCCATAGCAGCAGCGCCCTTCGCCTCACGCAAGAGCAGTGATAAAAACACGCGGGCACGTCCTATTCTCATTCATTGCCAGACGTCCTCAGTCATACTAATCAGGAAACAGTTCATATTCTACCTCAATGACCAAAACATTCTCTGCGATGCATACTTCAGCGAAGGGGAAAGCAGGGAATGGCAACCTGGAGAATTGGCGAAGAGTGGTGTTGTATGCGCTCACTATTCCAAATTAACCGCCATCACTGTGGCCAACGATCTTCACAACTTTGTCTGCCTGTACTATCAAGCACCAACCGAGGATGCCGCGATTAAGATGGTCAGCCTGTCCGGGGAGACCAATAAATGGATCAAAGATGCCCCTGACTTGAAAGATCCGCCTTTGTTCGGGACATCCATCACAGCTGTTCAACCCCGACCTGAAATTGCGCTCCTCTCCACAACTGATGAGAACGCGGCCCGGCAGCCCGTCTACTACCTCCAGATGCACGACCTTAGATTAGGCCATGCACAAGGGACTAGCGGTATGCACAACTTTTCGCACCACCTCTCATAGTCATAGGTGTTCGCTAATTTCATATGAAGATCCTGTGGTTATGGGTGGTCTCCAAATCGATGGGAAATCGCTCGTGTTTTCTCCACATACCAGTTTGACAGCAGTCGATGACGGTACTCGACTCTATATCATCTACAAATCCAATCACAACAACATCAAGATGATCGAAATCGTTAACAATAAACCCAACCCTCCCGAGACGATTGAATTCATCAACACGACCCCAATGAGTTCCATCGCCGCATGTCTCTCTCCCGAAAGTCGCGTTGTCCTCTTTTATCAGTCTTTGAACACCACCACCAGGCAGGTCAACCTGTTCGCCCGCACCCTATACAAGGCGTCTACCAATTCTACGAAGTGGACCTCATCAACTGAAGTCAGGCTTGGACAGTGATGGTATGTGGGTCTTCTGTTTCGACCCTTTTCCTTATCGTGGATCTTACTATCGCCCCCTAACAACCACGTCTATCTAGTAGTCCAGAGTACTGTACACGCTCACAAGTAGGGGCAATGGCCCAATCCTGTCGTCGCAGCGGTCGATATTTCTTAACATCAACAAGTAAAAGGGTATTTAATACTTTAAATCATGAATCCACTCTATCAAGGAATGGAAGTAGAGTATTATTTGATAGGTATGAAAGCACCGCCTGTTTACATGGGTTACATGAAACTGCCTAGCAAGGAGGAATACACAAAGACCAAGAGTCTCTTATGTATCTAGTCACTCACTCATACAGTTATCAATCTAAGACCACACTCGTTTTCTTGTATCAACTCTCAAGAAGGGTAGTAGGAGGACTCCAGGCCTCTCTACGCATATTCTTAGGTTCGTCATAGTTTTTCTTCGCATGTTAACAATTGGCCTCTCTTCCATACCTTGGTTTCTGTTATTATCAATCTCTTATGCATGGTAAAGTATTCGTAGCGCTTTTCATTTCTCTGCGACATTTCTCTGCGATGATTATTTGCTGGCTTTCGTACTAAGTTACTTAAGCGACTGTCCCATGAACCATATGGATTTCAGGTGCTTTTGATTAATCTTACATATGTACGAAGTGAAGGGGGGGGAGGTATTTTACTTGTACTATGTCTAGCCCCTTAATCATCCACTTGAGGCAATATGTAAAAGTTGCCCGCACCTGTATTGTTGACACCACAGAAAATGCATATTCAGACGTGATTTTCTTATCTGGCTTTTTAATAGCCAGGTTTTTATCACATGGAACAGTAGATTGTAGCAGTATATGAAGTGTAACGCAAGTAGCAATCTTCTTTCCAATCTCCAACACACCTATCCCCATAGGTAATCATCATATCGTCCAGATAACCCATACTCTTCGTAGCACTACATTATGAATGTAAATCAGGATTGAATTCCAGCGCAAGCCAAACATCCACGTTACTACCCTCTCCAGCTTGCCACTTGTGCCAAGGATACACAACAACATTGTTTCGTCCACGAAGAGGCTTTCCGTCCCTGTCAAGCTTCCACATTCCTCCATGCTCCTCTAGTGGCTTTATGGTCCTGTGCGTGTAGCCACCAGGGAACAGCTTTTCAGCTTGTTCCTGGCTCAGATGCTCGTATTCTGGCTTGATTTGCGACATGCCTCCCGTCTTTGTTCCGAGAGATAGGCCGATATGAATCTCGTTAAAATAGTCATTACTGTGGTTATGCGCTACGGCGCTCACGTTCGTTCCTAATATATTAGCATCTCATGTAATACTAATTATACTAGAGCCGACTTACCCGCAACCCAGAACTGCATGTGAGCAATGTGCATTTTGCTTCCTAGAAAACGGAAGTGGAAGCCAGAGAGATTATAGAACTCGATATTTTTGAAGTCTCCCCCCCACCAAAGTTTGTCGACTTTCGTGAATTTGAACGATGACATTTCTAGCCCAGACTTGCTCAAGTCGAAGGTTGTGCGCACCGGCACCTCCAATGCATGGCTCCATCCCGGATGGGCTGACTGAGAATCCTCCTGTAAGACAGGTTTCATTCGGAGCACAATAGCGCCCTCGATCTTGTCAGTCCTGAAAAACCCGTCTTCACTAGAAGTCGAGCCTACATCTGGGAATGGCTTGTCGCCCAGAGGGCGCCGCTTTCCATATGTGTCTTCAAGAGAGCCGTACAGAACCTTGACGCCTTCGCCACGACCGACAATAAACTTGCTTCCTGGAGGATGGATTTCTGCTGTGATCGCAAAATTAGCGACCTCGATTAACGCGACTGATGCCAGCATCTTCACTCGAGATGGGTCGGCAAAGTACACAATTCCCTCGCCATCCCATGATGAAGTGGCTATAGGGGAATCGTAGTGATTAGCAACTGGTTGGGCGATCTGATTGGTAAGAAGAGTTACGGTAGGCTTGGGCTCCTCGTAGTACTTCCTGACATTGTACCCGATCGAGGCCACATCGAGTTTTCCATTGCCGTTAAAATCCCTAAGCAGCGTGAGTGAGAAATTTACCATTCTAATCCAAAGAACCTACCCAAGTGCCACACGTGCCGAAGAGTTCGGGTCAATTTTCCATTTCGCAAAAATGCCATTGGGGAGATCAATGGCTTTGTAGTACATAATTCCCTATTATCATATTAGCATCATCTAGTTTTCCTCTCGGCATATCAGGATAACGGATATACTACCTTGTTCGGATTTGGGCCAGGCAATGCAGGAATCGCTTCCCCTTTATCATCACGATCGAGTGGTCCCATCTGGGACACCAAAAACTCATCGTCCCCATCACCTTTATCTCGATTATTAGCAAGAGCGGGAAAATATCAAAACAAATTGTATGTCATAGGAGACTTACCATCGAAATCTCCACAGACGACAAAATGGCCTGGGCCATCTCCGTGCTTTTGCATCTGGTTCGGGGTGCCATAGATGTCTAGAACATGGCGTTTCCAGCTGGTCTTATCATGACCATGGTGGATCTTTGTGTATACAGAAACGGATGGCCCATGAAACGGATCCATTGTGGCTATGTAAGCGAATGGATCGGCTCCCATTCTGCCGACGTCAACGTTTCCGCTGCCCCAGTTGTCACCAGTGCCCGGTGTCTCCGAAGTCAACGATTGGCCAGAGGAGCGTGGTTCACCTAGGCCAATCGACTTGTGCGTCCACCTACCGTTTTCGAAATAAAGCCAGCTCACTCCCTCCCGTGAAGCAATCAGGAGGGAATCTAGACCGTCGGATTCATGAAGCCTGTGTAACAACTGAGCCAAATGTCCTTCAAGATTGAGAGTCTCACCTTGCTCACTTCTTTGATGTAATCTCGTGGATGACGGTGAAGTGCTTGTCATCTACCACGTCTCTATGCCATTCTAGGCTGAAACATGATCAGTTATCCCCTGACTTTTTCTCTGGAGCTTTGCTTACGCGTCTTGTACTCTTTCAGGAGCTTGGAAGCGAAGTATGGGCACAGGCGTCGCCTAGATAGGTATTCTTAAGTTAGCCTAATGTATCGAACATACTGGTAAAGGGGAATTACTTTGTCATGTTTTCCGCGGAGCACCGGAGCGGCAATAATTTCGATGATAGACCTTTTTCGAATAGTAAGTAGTTATTTCGAAAACTTACAACGCGGTTATAACCATACCTTTGCGTAAAGTGGCCCGCTTTCATACGGTGCATCGCCGGCCACCTGCCAATAACCCTCCTAGTCCAAGATTTCCCCCGCAAAGCATCACGGCCGGGATTCTCTAACCAGCTGATCCATCCGCCATTCATATTGCAATCAAGCATGGTCGGACCAAAGTCATGACAAACAATCAGGTCCAACAGGCCATTGCCAGTAATATCAGCCCCGATAATTGCTACAGGGGTATCAAATCGACCAATGTCATACACTTTCCACGCTTGGGATTATATAAGCTCATATCACATGAATACTGTAGGGCGGCAACTTACAGGAATCCGAATCGCCATTGTTGTATCTTTCAGCCGCGTTCACGGGATTATCGAGAAATTGTACATTCCCAGAGTTGAGCCCCGAGCTTTACGAGTTGGGTTAATGACTTCGTTGTAGAATGCTTGGACGAGCTTGATATGCTACTATGACTTACGCTATTAGTCCTGGGGCCTTGTCGTTTTTGCTGAAGTGGAATGTCTCGATCCAGTACCCGTCGGTCCTCTCTTGGAGAGTGGATGGCTTAAACGATGGTGCAATAATTTGACGAGACATATTCAACCAAACTTTGTCATAAGATTTCGCTATTTGAAATGGCCATGTTGTTGAGTCTGCTATATAAGACGATCCAACATTACCGGGCAACTGATAGATATGATATTCCTAAAATACGGCGGCATTCTTCTCTGATCCAATCAAGTCTCCCAACCAACCCAACTCTATCCAGCTCTACCTTAACCACACTTATTGGTCCGAGATATCGCACTATTAACGTCAAGGTTGTATTGCTTTGTCATGGCGCAGTGCATACATTAGATCTTCAGTTTAGGCAGCATTATAAACTACAGCGAGCTGAATAAATTAATATAATTACCTGATTTGAAAGCCTATGAACTTGCAAGTGGATATGATCAACAACCACTCGCTAGCTGAAATATTACCCCGAGACTCCTCACGTAGTAGTCTGTCGTCGCGTCGTCGCGTCATTGTGATAGCAGATCAATTAGAGGAGATGCTGCCCCTCCCCTACCATCTGTGCCCAAGGCTATCACTACGACTTATTACATGACCACTACACTAATGATTACCTATCTACCCAGGTAGGTAGCTACTGTGCTGCTAATACTGTTGATTATCGCATTGCATGTCTAACAAGAAACTTAGAATGTCCTTAGGACGAATCCTTACTCAATTCTACGTAATCAATATAAACTAGATGCGGCTGAGGAGATCAATTCCTCGAAGAGCTTTCTGCATTCAATATCGAGCGCTATCAAGTGCTTTCAGCCTAATGGGATGCCCAAAGGTCATACTGGGCATTCCTGTCATGGTGCGGACCTTGTGGTGTGTGATACACCAACATTGATACACGAGGGACTCCAAACCTAACTTCACTACCTAGATCACGGTATGCATACAGGGATCTCTGTCCATCATGTCTCAGCTGTATCCCTTTACTCGGATGTGCACCTACAGCAGATAAACCTCTGACAATTCCTTGATGTCCCCCTTTTTATGTCGTCCGAGATAAAAGCGCGAATTACCCCAGTGTCTTTATTGTGTAGAGGCTTATAGGTCAAGACATCCGTCAATATAGCTCTATCAACTTCCAAGCTATAACGTTATTATCAGTGATTAATAATCATGTCACCTCCTCATACCATCCCAAGTCTTCCCGGTGCGGACGTGTTGTCGTCTTGGGACAAACGTGTTGATGCTCTTCGAAAATCAGGGAGAGAGAAGAAGCCCGAAGTGCTCATCGTGGGATCGGGTCCCATCGGGGCTGTCTATGCCCGCACGTTAGTCGATAAAAATGTAGGCGTGATGATGGTTGATATAGGCGAGCAGTTAGTCCATTGAACCATCGTCAAAAGGGCATATCGACTGACATCCAGCCACATCAGGGCATCCAGACGTATTGGCGACCACCGCAAGAATAGTGTTGCTGTGCAAAAGGATATCAGTCTTTTTACCAAGTAAGCACACGTTGAGGTATCTAATTGTGTAATTGTCCATCTACGATAGCTAACCAATCTCAGTGTTATTCGCGTAAGATATAGTACTAGCAGGGCTCAGATTTAACATTGTGTTGATAAATAGAATAGGGCGAACTAAGTCCCTTGTCTATACCAGTCAGCGAGTCCGACTTACACCTCGATCCTGTTTCGTGGCAAAGCGCGTTAGTACTACCTCCGACAAATGTTATCAGATGCTAAGACTTAATTTATATAGACCAGGTAAGTTTGTTCTCAATGGCCAGAACCCCAGCCAGCAACGGCGATACAACCTGGCGGCCAGCGCTGCGACTCGTACTGTAGGTGGCATGTCGAGCCACTGGACATGCTGCACGCCACGCCAGCACCCCTTGGAGCGCTCAACTCTTTTCACGGACGATGAATGGGATGAACTATACAAGAAGGCTGAGGCTCTCTTCGACACTAATCCCACGGTCTTTGACGATTCTGTACGCCATCGACTAGTGAAACAGGTCGTGGCCAATGCAGTCGAGAAAACAAAGGGGCAGAATCGCACTGTCAAGAGCATGCCACTTGCATGTAAAAGGCCATCTGAGAACTCACCGTACATCGAGTGGTCATGTACAGCGACCATTCTCGGCGATCTGGCTGATCCAAGCCTGATGAAAGAGAACAAGTTTGATATGAAGCCTCAGTGGCAATGTGATATGCTCCATATCAATCTCCATACCAAAAAGGTGGAGGGTGCCATCCTGATAGACCTGGTCAAGAATGAAGAGTGGCTAGTCACCGCTAAGAAGTATGTCGTTTGCGCTGGGGCGGTGCTTACCGCTGGAATTATGGCCAAGTCGCTTTTCAAAAGCGACATACCAATGGAGAGACGTTATCCCGCCCTGGTACGATAACCTTTTTATCAATACACTGACCTCTCTTCTGAACATTTGCTGACTTTGCCCACTACTAGGGGAAATATCTTACGGAGCAGACTATGACATTCTGCCAGGTTGCCCTGAAGCAGGAGCTCGTCGACGATGTGCGTGACAACCCAGCGAAACTCGACACCTATGGCTCGCATGTGATAGAGCGAGCTGTGAATAGACACATAAACTGCCATCCGGACGACCCTCTGCCGTTTCCGTTCTCCGATTTTGACCCTCAGGTCTATATCCCCTTTTCGGAGCAACACCCTTGGCACACCCAAATTCATCGCGACGCCTTCGGATACGGCGAGATCCCAGCAGACTTGGATCAAAGGTTGGTGGTCGATCTCCGTTGGTTTAGCTACACGTCAGAGAATCCCGATAATAAGGTCACCTTCGATAAAGAAAGAAGAGATGGGTTCGGTATGCCACAGGTGAGTTCTTTTCTTGTTCAAGTGACAGTCTGGCGCCTTCATATTAACCAGCTTTTTAGCCCACATTTCATTTCACTCTCTCTAGGGAAGACGGACAGCGCGCCCATCGTATGATGCAGGAGTAAGCCATAATTTCCCATCCATCCTAGAATTCTGACAGGCTAATTGTAGAAATCAAATCCATAGCATGGTACAAGTTTCCTCGTGTCTCGGTGGTTTTGTGCCAGGCTCAGAGCCCCGTTACCTACCTCCGGGCCTGGCGCTGCATATTTGTGGCATATACCGCGCAGGCAAGCAAAAGGAAGGAGAAAGCCTTGAAGACGTCAAGAAAACTAGCGTTGTGGATCGATGCGGCCGCGTATGGGGTCTAGATAACTTGAATCTCGGTGGTTGTGGTGTTATCGCACAAGGCAACGCCTCGAACCCAACTCTCACAGCCGCTTGCCATGCCCTCGCTGGCGCTAGGCAGATACTTGAGGAGCTAGGGAGGGCTTGATTGACTTGGTTCAGTTACTTGCAGCCTTTATTAGGGCGAATATCTGCTTTTACGCGAAAACCAGAATGATTCCCGTATTTTCACAGTCACAATCTTTTAGCTTTTGGTTTCTGTGTTATGTCTTAGTTTGAATACGATACGTAAGCAAGACGATCAATTGACGAACTTGGTGATTAAAGTAAAAGCGTTCAGTATGTGATGTTGTTTTTCTTAGGTTTAAAAGTGACGGTTGAAACCCGGCAAAGTTTACATGATGCACTTGTGCACCTAGGCATCAACCGGCGGGGTGGGGTGGGGTCGATTGTTCACGTAAGCTTAAACTTACCATGGTACGGCCCACCCCCACCCCTTAACTGGCTGGTCACCTTAAATTCCTTATCGATGACCCGTTTGTTTCAAGGTGGAATGCATCTAATTAAATGGCTGGAAGTGACCCTGACCCTTTTTACCCGACCTTTACAACCATGGTTTAAACATCGAGACAGCACAATAACATGTAACAACCGTCCTACAATTAGACATAAGGAGATTTTATATTTTTATAAAGGCAATCCTCCATGAGATACCGCACGAGACTTAAAAAGATCAATCCTCACATAAATCTAGCCATTGAGTCTATGCCAGTAACTTTTGGACCAAATTCGTCCGTACCTCTTCCAAGTACATCTGGATATTCTCCGGTTCCTCGAACCCATCGTTGAAGCTATATGCCAGTCTCAGCTGGTCCCGGAAAGTGTAAAAGAAGAACATGCTCATGCCCATGACGACATCGACGCCCATCTTGAAGTCCTTGACCTTAATTCCGCTCCCGTACTCCCGCTGCAAGTAGCGCTCTGCAATACCTAGGCTGCTAACTAGGGCATCCTTAGATATCGGGTTGGCGAGGAACTCTGGCGTCTGGACCGCGCCACATAAAACCCGCGAGAAGTGGCCCTTGAGCTCAAGCATTTCGGCGTCGCCCTTGAACGTTGTCTGGTAGTATTCGTGCAGCGATTTGGCAATGTCCCAGTACGACGCCGGAAGGTCGATCTTATATGGAAAGGGGGTATAGTAGACCGACACAGCGTGCTTACTCGAGCTGTACGGCTCCGGCAAGTATGGCCGCAAGTTGAATTGGGTCGCTGTCACGTACTGCGCGAGCTTGGACTTTGGGTCCGCATGTTTTACTATAGCTTGGACATACGCAGCATGCACAGCGGCGCTCATACTGACGCCCCTATCTTTGCACGCTGCGACTAACGCTTCGGTGGTCTCGGTAGAGAATACCAGCTCGTTGCTAAGGCATCGTCCACTCGGAGCCGCCCCGAGCCGCGAGACGGGCCCAATGCCGGGAACGTTGGCGGCCCAGTTTAAGAAATGCGCCGTGGCTTTCTCGCTCTGGGCCTGTGTCGGCTGCTCTGGATAGCCCAGTACTTTCTCCATGGTGGGGGCGAGCCTGGTTGGTTCGTCACCGAATTTGATGTCCTTGATCGGCGACGCCAGCGCGCTCAGGTAGCTATGCCAGAAGAGCAACACACCAGTGCCGTCGAGTGTGTGGTGATGGCCGCGAAATACCAATTCTGAGGACTTTGGCAGATAGTACAGCGTGGCCTGCTTGATGGGTTTCACAGACTGGTAGAGTTCCTCTCCGTCGGATGCTGGAGAGACCACAAACGTCGAGTCTAGCCATTCTTCTAACGCCTTCTCATCCGGCACATCATACACCTTCTTCATTCCGTCGGTTATGGTGGCAATCTGTGGTTGCTCATAGCGGATCTGCTTCCACGCATGCTTAAGGGCCGGTGTAGCATCCGCGAAACCCGTCTCCAGCTTGATTCTAGAGAATAGCGTGTAGTGCTCACGCGCATCACATAATCCGGCGGAAATGTTTGCCATGACGATAAAGTAGCCCTCTAGACCATCTACCGGGCGCTCCCAGCGCTTATCTGACACTTTAGTCCATACCATATTTGCGACTCACTGGGAGAAATAAGAGAACGGAGTATTTGAAAATATTTTTAATAACACTAGTGGGATCACTATCAACGAACTGAGCTAAGGTAAATGTAATTACAAAGTGAGGGGGCGCCGTGTAAAGCGGCTTTTGTCAAATAACAAAGATCTTAAACTCCCTAGGTGCCTAAGAATGCAAGCAAACGAATATATACAATGATAGGAGCACATTAACGCAGTTGGTAATCAGGTCTATAATTCGAATAGGGAGCCACGTGTCAAGTGTTAAAGGGCATATCCATGGATCATTTTAGGGCTACAAGGGGGTTTTCAGTAACGGAATAACATGGAAAGACTCCTTCAACGGCCAGGATATGGCTAGTAGGCTTATGTCGGGCTAGCCGTAACGTTATATGCGGCACAGATTTCAAAAGAATATAAACGGATACCAAACGAATTTCGACTGGAAAGGCGATTTTCGGTAGGGCTGAGCAGTTATGGTACTAAGCCAAGAAGATTAGGGGGCCACTTAAGGGAGGAACACCACACCAATACTATTCCATTCTCGTATAGCTACAAAGTTTGAGCTCTTGGCCTAAGAAAATAATTACTCTTTAATGAGTGAGCAAAGGCAGTGAAGCTAATATTATTATAATATGGCCTGAACAGTAGTGATTCCAAGACCTTTAAAATATAATTGGCCCCTTTTACGACTGAGATGGGCTTTGCTTTCGGATCCACCCCATCCGCACACGATCTCAACCAAGAGATAAAGTATTAAGTGGAACTATATCCATATATTTGTTTTGTGCGATACGTTTTGAGGAGGCTCATTGTAATTATTGAGGTAGATACCTAATAATTCTATGTCAGCACCAAGAGTGTCCACATTACCGTATTGAAAGCCAATAACAATATCGAAATTCGAGACCATGATCATAGCCTCGTATGTGCCAAGTTACCCGTTCGACTTATCAAGTTGAGTGAACACTGAAAATTAGACTAAGAATGTCAGACTGCTGAAGTAATTTTGGAACCTCTAACTCATGGCCATATCCACTTGCCAGCAATTCGTACGTCAGGGCTCAATACTTCACTGGAGTTGATGGGGATGTTTCATCAACACGAGTCTGTTATTCAATGTACCTTGTAGTGTAACCTTATCTCGTGGATGTTCAAGGAAATATAAAAGACCACTACTTCTCTCACATAGACATCGGATATCAATCATCAGCCAGCTCAACTCAACAGTCTACAATCGCTATATCCACCATACGTTATCATACCAACGCTTCTTTCCCAAAAGAAAACTATCCATCCACTCAAAATGCTTTCCAACTCTATCACCGCCGTCTTAATTGCTGTCACCGGACTACTCATGCCTATTGCTGTGTCTGCTTCACCAGCAACCCCCGAATTGCTTGACACACGAGGAAGAACCAATGGGGTAAGTGTATCATCAAAATAGCTACAGCTGTTACAAACCCGAAGAAAAAATCACTGACATTTTCAATGATAGCAATGCCGATTTGATGATGGTGGCGAGTGTGGCGGCAGAGGATTCTGCCACTTGGTGACTGGAGAGGCGAAATGCTGTGGAAATATGAACCAGTACCATTGTTCTGGTGATAACAACCACTGTGAAGCCGGTGGTGCTAGGATTGTAGTCAATTGTGACTAAGAACTGAAAAGTGCTGGGTTTCAGGATTAACACTGGAAATCACTACTTTGGACTTACTTGGGAGTTGTTGGAATCGATCATAGAGGTCATCGCACAAGCCATCCATTTACTATACATATCTAACTACTTCGCTATACCATATTCTACCTACAAACAAATTAACTCGATACAATCCTTTAACCCTTTTTCTCGAAGCCTAACCAGCTTATATGAATGAATTCTAACTATTTCCCCAATGGAATAAAATATGATACAATTTGTCATGTAATAGGTACATTTACCGTATGGTGAACCACGCGCTGCGTAGATACTATCTATGTAGTTACTACCTAGATAGTATTTACGTCCTTCGGACGTAAACATAATCATCACCGTATGGTGAATATCAGAAGCAAGATTAAGTAGGTTTCTAGGTAGTTTCGCCGACTTTTATCAAGACCGGAGGATTTATACACGCAGTGGACACCAAACACCCTTTATTATGGCAGGCAATTTATTGAATATTGAAGAGCTCATGTGAGGATATGGCAGTGTCTACTGGCCCTGGCACTAGGGAGTTCAGTCTCTTTTTCCAGGGCGTGAGAGTACTAGGTTAGGTTAGGGATCAATAATCACAATTTCAGACATTTTCCATGTAACGCTAGTCTATCATACTGTTGCGCATTCTTCACTAAGGGTTTAACTTGGATAGCAGAGGACCTCGTACACATAAAACCCATGTTACTTTTCTATATATTAATATTTACCTCCATAAGGATACATCACAGACCTTGTTGTCGCTCTTTGACCTTGTTGCTATTATGGTAGGCGTCGTAAAGGGGGGTTGCTTATCTAAGCAAACTGCCTTTTAATTGCTTTCCTGTATTAAACGGTCGCTAACAGTTATTGTTATTGTCAAATGCTATTTTCCAAGAAAAACAAGAATTCAACTCAACCTCCCTTGGAAAGTCGTTGTTATTGTTGTCGTCGAAGAGTGAATATAACATTTGCACATAGAGAAGGTACATGATTTTATATGTGTAAGTATACCATAACTTAAGTATCTTTACTAATAAGCTATGTTAAGCTCAGTGTACCTTTTTAAGTAGGTGCTTATTAGGCGATCTCGTCCGCTCTCTCATAGATAAGCGAGGTACCAACATATCATTTATTACGGTGGAACGGAGAGCGGTTTCTCATGTTGGCAGGCTCCTAAGTAGATGGAAGAGAAATATGACCCAATACCCTGACGAACCAAGGAAGTCTGATTCATTTTTTTGCAATGCAAGTCGCTGAGATCACTGCGTTCTGTTGCTGTCGCATTAAAGGTAGAGGAGGTCTGACAGAAACTATTATTTTCGTGACTTATTTGAAGGCCGCGACGAAATTATCGATTGGTAAAGTCATTCAGTCCCGCGTTTACTCATAATAGGGGCTAAACCTTAAGAGGCGTCAGGGGTTTCTGCACCGGCAGAATAGTCACAATTATTTCTCTGGCAGGTTTCTTTATCTCCTTGACTGGCAGAAGGCAGCAGGAGCAGCAAATTACTATCAATAGAAACAAGTACAAAAGCTTTTATCCACATGCCCCATACTTCCACATTTCAAAGAATGTACCTCATTTATAATCAATTCTTAGTGGTCATTAGAATTATGAACCTGTGGATTTTTTGTCTTGGCTGTATATGTTTCTATTGATAGTAATTTGCTGCTCCTGCTGCCTTCTGCCAGTCAAGGAGATAAGTATGAATAAGTCGCGAAACTGTCACATACGACCATAGGATTTGGAAAACTCGGGATCCCGTCCGCTCTCCCATAGATAAGCCAGATACCGCCAGGTTAGTAGTTGGGTCGGTGACGACCAGCGAATCCCTGGTGTTGTATGTTTTTTTTTTCTTAACCAACTTTTTAATATCAACCTAGGTGCCTGCCTACTGTTGAATATTATTATTCTATCTTTTTTTTTTTTTTTTTTTTTACCAATCATGCACCTAGATACCCTCTTGAAAAATCTACCTACGTTTATTTACCACGATTGCCTCCGCTTGACTTTCATCTCTATTTCCGGCGGAATAGACCCACTTTCGGCATACCATTGAAGGATCATTCTTCACAGGGCGCTTAGATGACAATCCACCTGGCTCTGTCCACTCGACGAACAATTGCTATCGCGCGCAGAAGCTCTTGTTTGACGAGGTTCCTATCCTACGCCACCCATGACACATCAATGACTGGCCAGAGTTATAAAATCAATGAGCTTCAAAGAGGTAGTAGCTTCATCTCATCCCCCTCGAGATCGAATATTCCATTGCTGATATTTTGAAGTTGAAACATGTCGATAAGCCCAGAACCTGAAGGCCTAATCATCTGATGTTTCCCAAACAGCTTCGCGGTGAGGAACCTAAGTCGGTTCTTGGATATTACATCCTTTAAGCAAAGTGAAACTCCGATAGCGAGATCTTCTTTGGCAGTTTAAGTGAGATTAATACTCATGTGGATGCGCAGATGCTCGGTGTGAAGAGACTGAATCCGGGCCAATGGAGATATTGCTTCAGTCGATATCTACGAATGCCCATAATACCTTCAATTATGTCGTATCGGCCGACATAAGCAAGTCAACGGTGCCACCTGAGCAGATAGCCCCTGAGATTGTACGTGTAACCTATTAACAAGTAATACACTGATCCCTTAGTGCTGTGCAAACGAACCCAAATATTGTGTAAGTGTGACCATACTATGTACGCGGCCTTTACTGACCAACGGGTACCACATAGGCTGCCTTCCTGCCTTCCTGCCTTCCCGACTTCTCTGAGGCACTGTGAAAGTAGTCCGATAT
Source organism: Jackrogersella minutella (assembly GCA_022578535.1). Classification (NCBI taxonomy): domain Eukaryota; kingdom Fungi; phylum Ascomycota; class Sordariomycetes; order Xylariales; family Hypoxylaceae; genus Jackrogersella; species Jackrogersella minutella. Next base: position 21,137 of record MU388446.1, read on the forward strand.
CCCTTCCTTGATGAGTTCACCAATAAGAAATTCACATACGACACATTCAAGGAAAAGCAACAACTCTACCAATGACTTCAGTTTTGAATGAGTGGCTAAGGTCCATATTTCGTGGTGGCTGTATGGTGAGTTGCTCATAGATCCTCTTCGGGTAGTCATTACCTAGCGGACTCATGCGACGGTCTCCGGTTCAACTTCCCGCGCCAAGGGAAGCTACCATTGAATTTAGAGCGCTACAACAGTCTGTTGAAGCGCATTTTGGTCATCGTAGACGGGTGGCTTGAGATGCGGTAGCGACTCGTTGGTGACAAGATTACGTGCGCGGATTTAGATTTCATACCGTGGGACGACTGTGTCCACGCCGTCATCTTAGGTAGCCCGGATGAGAAGTTCGCTAAATTCCCCAATGGGCCAAAGTCCAGGTGTAGTATGGGCATATATTTCTATGCCCCTCGTGGAAGAAGCGCACGGAAGTTTGGGAGCCTCTCATGAAGGAGCAAGGTATGAACCAGAAGATGAGAAAATCTACCCGGTTCAAGACTCATCAGGGGTTTCAAATTTGAAGGGGCGGCCGTGAGAGGCGAGAATACTGACTTGTAGAACTTGACAGAGGTAAGTACCTATGAATAGAAGTAGGTACTTGCTTAGGGTTAGGTAGACAGTTGGTATAATTAAGATGGAGGTATCATAATGAAGGAAAAGCTCTTAAATAAAGACTGAATTATCAGTTAGAGGATGGCAGCTGGTCGAGCTCTGACTCGATATTGGATGGCATTCTAAACGGTGCGGCAGCATTGCTAACTCTCCGAAAACACTTATCTCCGCAATGAGCGACCTCCTATCTTCGAGAGGTATCATACAAAGCGGAAGCTGCACTCTGAGAATGTCTTCACGGTTGAGAAGTCTCCTCTTGCAACCAAGTCTGTTTCGAGATCTTCGTAACGGCTGGTCTGAAGTTGCTGGAGTCTCAAAAGCTGTTTAGGTGACACCAAACCTGAATGAGATCATGATTTTCGTGAATCATTGGAAATGATAGAAGGATAATGGTTTAATTAGCAACGTTTATCCAACTGTCTTTATTTACCGAAGTGGGCGTAGATCTCAGGAAAGCCAAGATCTTGATTCCACGGAGGAACTCTACTAGAAATACCCACTCGACTCATCTTCTCATGTCTTAACTCGTGTATGCTTACTACCTACCTACCTAGGCAGGTAGCTGATACATCATTTTCAAATAAATTCAGATGTTGTCGATCCGTGATTACGTTCTGACTCAGATAGTACCTTGCATCATATAGATCGAAGGGCTCATCGTAGATAGCCTTTTCGAATTGTACTCTTTGGTTCTGCGATTTATGCGCTTCTTTAGCTGGTGCAGGATGCTTTTACTAATTGCATATCTCTTCCCGACTTGGAGATAGGATGAACCTCTCCAGATGAAAGAAGTATCCAGTCTTTACCTTGTCATTGGAACTCGAGTGCCTGCTTGGATAGGGATATATACCTCGCTGATCGAAATGTAGTGAAGTAGAGATAGCTATTTGATCAAAATGTATAACGTACCTAGGTAGAAAGCCTTGCTCAGTGATTGCAGCACAAGTTGATCTCTGGGTTGATGATCATCGCGAGACTCTAGAGAAAAACTCATGCAGGACTAATGGAATGTAATTGAATCTGAGATGATAAATATTGGTTGCTTACTGAGTTCGAATTTAACAAGCAGTACATTTAATTTTAGTAGTTCTCGGGTTGGAAGGAGGAACGCCATAGATATTGAAGGGGTTCGAGAAGAACCGGCGTATATAGATGACAATACGAACAAGCCAATAGCGCTCAGCTTACCTACTGAGAGACAGCCTATTAAAGAATAGTGAGACAGTCTTTCAGCTCCCGAATAGGGAATCACTACTTCTTAGGTAAATAGGGCTTCCCGCAGCATTGAAACGACTCTGGAATTATTGATGACGTTTGGCAGATCCGTCAGAGAATTGAGCTAGCCAATGTCATCAAATAATCTTGCTGCAACTAATCAGGGGCTTGCCTGTTACGTGATGCGCCCAGATTGATGAGTAACGAGATATTTCCCTCAGCCGCAGCCTCACCTAGGTCGCCAGAAGGAGCCGTAAGGGGTATTTTCTAATTATAGCTATCTATCTGGCAGAGCAGTGATGATGGCTTGGCTTAAGATGCTGGCATAAGCCCGGTAGCTTAGTAGCTAAATACAACCGCACAATGATGCTCCTTCTAGAAAGAGACATACGATCGTCAATAAGCAGCCACCATGAAAACTCATACAAATAACGCCAGAATGTCCTGTTTCTCGGATTTGCAGAACGTCAAGCTCGATACTCACGGAATTCAAACAATTCTCCAAGGCAACCTACCCTCTTCCCATATCTCATCATGTCTCTAAAAGGCCTTCTCGGTGTCTCCATGCTTGTGGGTGCGTCCCTGGCAAGAGACGTTCCCACGAACGTCCGTAACTTCTACAGCAGCATCAAGAGCAAGGGCCAATGTAGCTCAGCCCTAGCCTCGGGATTCTACAGCGAGTACAATGACGACAACTGTAAGTAACTCACATTCTCTCCATGAACTAGCTACGCAAATGTGAAACTAACAAAATGTCAGCATTCTGCTACTGCGGCGACCACCTACAAGACGACCAGGTCATCTATCTCACGGGCAAGAGTGGCCAGTTTGCCAACATGGACATCGACTGCGACGGGACGCAAGGCAGCGCCGCCGACGACGGTCGATGCGGAAAGTCGGACGACACTCAATCGATTACGTCGTTCGCCGACACCGTGAGAGGATATGGCAAGGGTGTCAGGGACCTCGACGCGAACATCCACCCCTACGTCGTCTTCGGAAACGTCGGCGACAAGCCGGGCTTCACGTCGTTCGACCCGCAGCAGCACGGCATCGAGCCGCTGTCCGTCATGGCCGTCGTCTGCGGCGACAAACTGGTAAGTCACCACAATTTCCGCGTTCAACAGTCGATAGGTCGGCTAATCAGGGGGGGTGTAGATTTACGGAGTCTGGGGCGACGAGAACGGTGCCGACGGCGAGAAGTCCGTGGTGGGAGAGGCGTCGATCTCGCTGGCCACCGCGTGCTACGGCAAGTCGATCAACGGGAACAGCGGGCACGACGAGAACGACGTGCTGTACCTCGCCTTCACCGGCAAGGACGCTGTGCCCGGCAAGAACGGCGCAAACTGGGCCGCGAAGAACTACGACGACTTCGAGTCCAGCATCCAGAGTCTCGGCGACAAGCTCATCCAGCGTATCAAGTAGAGTCGGAAAAGCTTTGCGTGACTCCTGGACGACTTTGAGCTAGGGCAAGCTTTGGGGTGGGGATATTACTTAGTGTGTATTTATTTTCTAAATATGTATGTAGCTTCTGGAATGTAAATTCTTATTAAACTTGAATAATCATGAACCTCGGTTAGGAACACTTGAGACTATTCATAGGGGTTCATTCGTGATCGATGCAGGTTGTTGGCGTAATATTTGTATCTCCACCAATACACTGTGTCGCCAAGTACATAGTAGGATGTAGGTATGTGAAATCTGTAGTGGCGTTCCCATAAGTGATGTGAATTTCCACATCGTCAAGTTTTGAAAGTTGAAATTACAAGATTCGCTCCGTCATTGTTAAATATCCCGAGAATTCAAAATGTCTCTCGGCGGAAATAATTATGATCGGGGGTTCGGTTTAATCATTTATTGCATAATTTATACTGTGTATTAGGTAAGCACCGAAAGTGGGACGAAACCTTGGAATCGTTATCAGTACCTCCTTTTGCAAGTTTACCTACCGTACTTCATCATGTTTTAATTTTGATTATATTCTCAATCAAATATTCTCTCATCATTTTTAACTCTAACATAGACAAATTTGCCAGTTATGCTCAGAAATGAAACAGCATGCCAATACTCCATTCCTTGAAGAACCTCCACCTATGACTCAAACCCGAGTGCAAATACAGTGGCAGTGGGTGTAGCTGATTTGGACCTACAGTTCAGGACCGTATCCTTGGAATCTCAAGCTCCAAATGTACCCCATGTTTGCTTATGATTAACAGAGAAATACCCTCTCCATCTTACCCCGACTGACTGTCAGCCTCAAAGGGCGGGGAAACGCTGATCGATGAGACAGCTTTATTAGGAAGCTCATAACAAAGAGAGAAAGATTTAGTTAAGCTCGTGCAGGGTGCTCATGGTCCTACCAATAGACCACTGTGCCTAGGACCGGGTTGTTAATAACCATTTTGACAAAAGAGTCAAATCACAATGACTTACCGCCGCTGCGGTGTCCCCTCGAGAATGCAACCGCTATATCCGTATCGAACCAACCAAACGCTTTCCCCGCATTCTCTTCAACCCAATCTCGGCTCTATTCTTGTTTATTTCCATGAACCACTGCAATGATGGCTTTCCGTATTAACGTCATATGCTCACTTTGCACCTAGGGCACCATGCAAGGGTAATAAACATGGTCCAGTCGGGAGCCATCGCTCTCAGCAGGCAAGCAAGCGTGACAGGGCTAGCTGTGCGTCCCCGTCGATCTCCGGTCTAGAAGCATGACCTGGAGAGACAAAGAGCAGATCAATTTGATCTATTCAAATATTACTGGGCGCCTCGTCCTTTCCGTTCGAGGGAAGTCCTAGACTCATGTTCATACCTAATGCCTTCGTCCATGCATCACTGTAGATATCTCCGAACCCACCAGAGTTAGGTACGATGCCTCTTTCACTCCTGTTACTTAGCTTCTTTTCCGGTTTTGTTTATATGGCTTCGGCACAATGCCCCGACTACGATGATTATTCCATGACAACTCATGAGCCCTTCTCGGCAGGGAAGTATCACCTCTCATACCAGAGACCGACAGCAGCATGTCGAAAATTCAATTCTTCGGACGTTGAAGTAACCATCCAGGATATGAAAGAGCTGGTCACAGACCCAGATCTCTTCCGACTCTTCGAGAACGCTTTCCCGAACACCTTGGACACTACAGTAACATGGAAAGGTTATGCGGCTAACGATTCGACGGAAGAGGTATACTGATCTATCCTTGTGCATATCGAAATCACGTTAACACTCCTTAAGCTCACCTTCGTCACGACTGGAGACATCGTGGCTATGTGGCTTCGTGATAGCGCGAACCAGATGCGCAGTTACAAGTCGTTGCTAAAAGCTGACGACAGTCCGGATTCGTTAGCATCTCTGTTCCGCGGCGCCATCAACCTGCAATCGCGGTATATCATCCGGAACCCATACTGCAACGCGTTCCAAGCGCCAACGGAGTCCGGGCTTCCACCCGTAGACAACGGGTACGCCGATACCGATAAAGTGACGCCCCCCTATAATACAAGCTTCGTCTTCGAGTGCAAGTACGAACTCGACTCGATTTCCGCTTTCTTGCAATTGTCAAGCGATTATTACGACCAAACCAAGGACTCCGACTTCTTCGGCAAGTTTCAATGGATTCAAGCAGTCACGACAGTCCTCGATGTTGCCGAGGGCCTTCTTATCGGGACTTACGCTGACGATGGCTCTGTGAACGAGTCGCCGTATACCTTCCAACGAGACAGCACCAGCGCGACCGAGACCCTTACTAATACAGGAGCTGGCAACCCCGTCAAAGGCGGTACCGGATTGGTCCGCAGCGCGTTCCGTCCGTCCGACGACTCGACCATCTACCAATTGTTCATTCCCGCGAACATGCAATTCTCCAGCTACCTCGGAAAATGCGCAAATATAATGGAGGCGCACAACACCGAGCTCGCTCAGCGCATGAGCGACTTTGCGTCCGGCGTGCAGGACGGGATCGAGACGTACGGTAAGGTGCAGCACCCGGTGTTGGGCGAGATATATGCATACGAGATCGACGGGTTTGGGTCGAGCAACCTAATGGACGACGCCAACGTCCCGAGCTTATTGAGCGCACCCATCCTGGACTATCTGGACGCCTCGGACGAGACATATCAGAACACGCGCAGATTCGCCCTCTCGACGTGGAACCCGTATTATATGCACGGACCTGTGCTGAATGGGTATGTCGGCCTTCATATGAGAGACCACGATTCAGAGCTGAGGATTGCTAACCTGCGGAACCCAGTACCGGCGGTCCACATGTCGGACCCGGAAAGGCGTGGCCCATGTCAATCATCACGTCACTCTTGACTTCGGACGACGATGGCGAGATCGTCGCGGGGTTGCAGATGTTGGTCTCATCGACCGACGGGCTGGGGTTGATTCACGAATCCATAGACACGTTCAACGCGTCGACTTGGACCCGGGAGTGGTTTTCCTGGGCCAACGGCTTGTTCGGTGAGATGCTGCTAGGGCTGAAGGATAGAAAACCTCATTTACTCGGGACGAGCTTCCAGTAGGTCTAGGAGCCAAAAAAAGTATATATGTGAGTAGTCATAGATGAAATTTATATACATATAATCGACACGTCACGTTGCTGAAAAAGAAAAGAAAAAAACCTGCTGGTTGATAGCAACTCACGTATGTAATTTATCGGTGACTCAAGCTAAGATCATATGAGGAGTAGAATGAGATGCTAAATGCTGCAATATGTGACTCTTATAGCAAGTGTGAAGTGGTCCAATTACATTTAATCCGAGCTAGCCGTTAGAATTATAGGATTACAACACAAAAAACGGCGTGGCACGAAGCCAAACGTTTCCTAACGCAGGAACAATCTACGGTTAATGGACATGTCTCTCTCTGACCTCGGGTCTTGGAGTTGTCTTATCAGGGGATGTGTGGTATGACTGAGCCAAGATGATCAGATGAACCGGTGTAAATGTGACCTACTGACACTGTCCAGCAAGGTGAATACTATGCAGTATACGCAGTAGTAGATACCCTATACAGATAGGGCATAGTCCAGGTAGCAAGTGTAATCCTACGGCTCAGTCGCAAGGACCGGGTCGTTCTTTATTGGAACTAGTAACCCATTAGCTACTTAGTTAGGTCAGCATGTTTCGGTGAATGCTGGCTTTCGTCATGAAGCAGCAGGACCTCACTGTGTATCAACCTATACTTCGACTTGTTTGGACCAATCGCAGAATAAGATGTCAACATGTTCCGGCGTCCTATAAGAAGTACTTTTGTTACTTTTCCTTATTAAGGAGAGGCTTGAGGATCGCAAGTCGGTCCCAGTCATGGAGTAAAGAAATAGACCAATGACTAAAGGGAAACAGGGGGTGAATTTCTGTTTCTGACGGCTGTGGAGATGGCCTGCAGTGCGCCCTGCCGAAATGCGTGGCTCCGTGCCTGTGGCCTGCCTAGCTGCAGTTTTACGCTGCAGCTAATGAGAAGCTAGGAACGGCATCTGAGCGAATCCACATCTAGGCACCTTGGAGGCGGGAGATAGAGGTCGGCCAGGTCGACGTAGGGAGCTGGTAGGTTGTCTTGGTGCTTTGTGTTTGGATGAACTGAACCAGAGAATAGAATTTTTTTTATATGCTGCTTCTGCGATCTTCCGACGTTCCATTGCTTTGCGTGCATATCACATATCAATGGATGGGATGGATGCCTTTTCTTTCCTTTATTTGTTGGGTTTTTTTCTTTGTATGTATTGTTAGCATCCATGGTCTGGATTGGATTTGTATTAATAGAAATTGAACTAGTGACTTAGACATTTTGCGAAGTTTGGTGATAATGATAAATGAGTAAAGAAGTGAAGATGAAAGTCCAAGAATTCTTAGAACTGAACTTTACCAGTTTGACTCATATTCAGTGTCATAGCTTTCCTTACCGGTATGACTTGTATCCTGTAGGTAACATCGTAGCTTCCCCCAAGTCCTATAAACATCTACTGGACGTAATCCGTATAGGTAGATACATACCTCATAGTAAATACCTAATATATGCATGTATGGTATGTACCTCGGTACTTGATACAAAGACAGCTAAGAAAATCGTCATAGCCAACCAATCACAATTCATTGTTCAAAATGTCTTAGCTTACTTTGTTCTAGTCTTATCAGGAGGTCGGCTCGTCATCCTATCTTTTTTTTCTTACCTACCAGTCCAGAACCTACAAGCCTACATCCTATCTCCTCTACTTTGTTACTTCCGTTGCCCGGCTTCCCAACTTAAGCCTCTCCTGGGACTTCTTCTCACTCACTGTCCATCCAACCAATCTTTAACTAGCACGGTCCGGACCGATGACGGATGGCCACCAGATTGGAAAAGATCACGAGGAGTGACCCGTCTGATTGTTCTATCCGGTATTGGCTTTGGTATTCTTGACCACTACCACTACCACTACCACTACCACCACCGCAGAGCAACCAAACCACCCCTTCATCAACCCTGATTTGAATACTTTCCTCCTTTTTCTTTTTCCCCCTTTCCCTTTTTTCAGTTATTCCTTTTGCGACCAATCGCAACACACAGACACTCTCACACACAACTCCGATCGATTTCAACTCGTTCCCGATTTGCTTCCGACCAACCGCATCGACACACACAAGCAATTTCAAGACCTATCACCATTACCTTAACCATAAAAATATACATAGGTATCCATAAACGTATCGGCGCAATTGCTCAACCCATCCCATCCTTTACATCCCATCTTCCCTTGTCCAACCTCTAGGCACCTTCGACATGGCACAGTCCGCCTAGCTCACCTAGCTTCTCCAATACCCTGCAGCAACCCGCATCCAGTTAGCAGAGCCGCCCGCCACGTTCTCCTGCCGGCTGCCATACAATTCGACACCTACAATTCACACAATCGTCGATTTATCTGTATTATATCCCGTATGTCTGCCTACGTGTATCGACTGCTTGTCTAAGCCCATCTGCGATCTCCGCTCCACACGCGGCTCTTAACTTCCATTCCCTATAAACTTCGTTTATGCCTAGTCTATCTGCCTACCTTACATTCGACAGTTACGAACAATGGATGCTAAAGTTCGGTGGCATCGAACCAGAACTCCCGTCTTCATCTAACCTAGGCCGATCTCCGTAGGACGCCCTCATCTCCCTGGCGATATCGTCGACGTCCTCGATCTGTGGCACCATCTACTCAAGATACGATATCACCGAGATTGTGCGTCGTCTCATCTGACCAACAAACCAATAACTCCTCCGTCTCTGCCTTCGTCATCTTTACCAGGCTACACATAGCCTGGGCTTCGACCCCTTCAAGATGCATCAAACTCCTCGCGCCCCGCCTCGCACAGCCTCCCCCGCCTTGTCACAGCAAACAAATCCCACAAGAACAAATAACCAGAGAGATCCAGGAAGTCCTATTTCTCGCTCACCATCTAGGCCAGGCTCGGGAGCTCATGATGGGACGGCGACGGGTATAAGTGGAGGGAACCGTGGAGGTGGAGGCCCTACTCGTGATTCCGTCAAGAAATTAGACCAGATCATCCAGGTTGGTTTTCAATCGGTTATGTTACTGTGACCCAAGAACGAATGCTCACATATGGATTCTAATCTAGAATATCTACTCGAAAGCTGGCACCGTAATATTACAAGCTCGCATACCAGTAACTCCGATCCTCGTGGGTAGGTCACAGGAGAGGAGAACAAGTAGATGGGTAAGTTCAGGACCACAATAAAGGGGGTTCATGAGTCTAACAATTTGCCGTCTATAGTTCCAACTCGATACGGACGATATCGACGACTTCCGAGAAGAGTTTCGTGTATGGAAACAATGTGGTGGATTTGATAATCGCCCGCCTCCGCTAGTAATCGAAACTTATCTTGATGCATCTCAATTAAAGAGTGGCCAAAGTTTAGTAATTCTGGATGAAAATGGGAAGCGATGGGATGTCCTCGAGGGCCTCAATTCCTCCGACCAGTCTAGCGACAGCAGCTCTAGCCGTCAGGGAAAACCGGTTACCGACCTTGTACTAGAGCGATGGCGTATTGAACTGAAAGGCGAGCCACCCGATCGTCTAGAGGATTTTGGTGCACTCCTTCCAACGGTGTACAAGAAGGCCATCATCTTGATGCGATCTATATACACGACGACAGGCCTTTTACCCGCTTGGAAACTCGCTAGGAATTCTAAGACGAAGGGTACCCATCCCGCCTTAGCGACCCGCTGTCGGGTCTTCTCAGGGGAAGCACCAACGTATGGATCTGACACCCTAAGGATGCCGTTATTCGACGGTAGAGGGGATGTCTCCACGGATTACGTCTTTGGTGATCTCGAGGTGCCCGTGGGACGCTTCTACGTTTCCGTGTCTTACCGCAACCACTGCAATTTCCAAGTGGTTGAAACCGAATCTCTTCTAAGCTCTCGTATCGGTATAGCCATCTCGGATGACATGTTCAAGCCATCATTATCTAATCGTGGCCATGGGCGCCGCGATTCTTATGCCCCTGAAGTCGGGTCGCTCCCGTACCATCGGCATGTGCAGGACATCACCGAAAATCAGCAGCGATACGGCAGCTTATCTACGTTTCATGGTGATGGGCCCATCGGGACAAGCCCTATATCCGCCTTAAAGGCAGTCAAGGCTCCAGGCTCGGACGCCAGCTCGCCGCCCGACTCTAGACCCGCGAGCGTTGAAGCTCCTCTACACACTCTCTCAATTGCCAATCTCGCTCGCCGGCCATCCCTTAGAGGGTTAGACACCTCGAGGCGTCCGTCCGTCTCATTCCAGTCGTCTCCTTTTAAACACGGGTCACTTTCTGGGTCGCCTGTGGTTCGACCCCAAGATAATGATGTTCCGCCGTCACCTCAATCCCTCAATCGCCCTTCAGGTTTCAACACACATGTAAGAAATCGATCCTCATTAACGGCTGGGATGCCAGCTTCCTTGCGAGGGGGACCTCCCCCTGCCGCCGCCGATAACTCTGTTTCCGGCTCGCCGAGGCCATCCGTTTCCAACCGATTCAGTAGCAGCTTTACTCATCGCCGCAGTCGACCATCTCTCAGTGGCGCTAGTAGAGCAGATGATGATCAAAACAGTAGCGGCAAGCAAAGTTTGTCATCCTCCGTCGTCCAGCCGGGCTCTGGCCTCTTAAATGAGCAGGGTGCAGGTGGCAGCTCTGGATCATTCCAGACTGATGACGAGAGTATTCAGACCTTCTTAAAGATGATAGAAAGCAAGAAGACATTACAAAGCTTCGAGCCGTCTAAGAAAGGCGAATCAGCGACTAAGAGAACGGCGGCTCAGCTTTCAAAATTCCACCTCATGCGTGAGTCGAATAATGCTCTCACCGAATCAATGAATTCGTCCATGCAGCTCCAGCGTTCATCTAGCTCTTCTAGCAGACAGCTAGCCAACGTTCCAGGCATGTCGACATCGTCGTCCCCAGGAAAACCATTATCGCCTCATACGCCTCATACGCCGGCCATTCCATCTCGCCTGAGCGAAAACTCAAGTGTTGATTACGCACCTACTACAAGGATTGCGTCACGGTCGCGCAACGTCGAAGGCCTCGCGGAAGAGCCGTCCATGAGCGCACAAGGCACCCACGAGGGAACTAACGCGATTGATATTCCTACGTCGCCGCGGCCTTATCGGGATGCCAGGAGATCTAGTTCCGTTGCCCATCAGAACCGTGCACTAGTTGACGATGATGACGTTGATGCTCATCGCAGTATCAGTCTCGGTGCGGAGGACCGTGAACCTCCTAGTCTCAGCGTTCTGCTGGGGCTCGGTGCCGAAGCAGACGGGCCGGTGAGCGCGCCAGGTCTACAATCGGCCGCCGATATAAGAGCAACGAGCCCTCCAGACATGCTCGGACAGGAATCGGAATCCGTTGAACGTGAAGTCCGGCCTCCGGGCGGCCTTTACACTGGATTCTCAAGCTCGCCGTATAGCAGACGCTACGGTAGTAGTGCTGGTCGAGGTATCACTCCTCCTCACTCAGGAAGCGGTAGCATGGTGGGGTCGAGCGGTAGATTCGGCAGAGGATACTCGCGTGGAGGGGCGACTGGTCTAGGTGTGACTGGCACCGCCCCAGAGGAGGCCGATGATGAGCCGCTTCTCTTCGACATGTCAGAGATCACTCGTGAACAATCGCGCCGCAGTCTCGAGGAAGCTAGAGGAGGTGGTAGCGTGGGGTCCACCGCCGATAGGGGAGGGTATGAAACTAATCATAGGAGTCGTCGTTGGTGATGGCTCTATTACATGCCTTAATAATGCCCACGACCCAAAAACGAGTTTGCATTTTGCATTTCGTCGTTGAGATAGATTGTTGTGTAATATTTGTCTTGGCTACGGATCAATGGTACGACGAGACCGGGAAAAACCTTCCGGTGGTGTAGGACTTTCCACTCTACAGGACTCGACTCGGATACGTCTCGAGAGATCTACTACGATTACAGATTGCCATTGTTATTTGTTTTTGAATGACCCGGAAGTTTTTTCATTGAGAGAGAGAGAGATAGGAGTTTGACGGTATTTCGGACGGACATGATTATTCTTAACGAGGGCCGGAGTCTAGAGCGGGGTTTCTGAGGTTCATTATCATGACACGCTCGAGGACGACCGTCTGGCGTTTTTTTTTTTTTTTTATGGAAAGGGGATGGACAGTATCGCATAACGGGTTGGTTCCGCGAATTGCCCCGTTTGTTCCGAAGTCTAGGGTCGTGAATGAAGTGCTTGCTATAAGACCACATAGGTAGCTCGGGGTCGAAGGCCTATATTCTCGTCTCAAGAAAACACCCGTAGATGGAATCAAGAGAATATAGTGAAGCGTGCCGAGACGAGTCCTTTTTGCCACTGGAGACTATATTGACACATACATACATACTGGGTTGTATATTAGAAGACGGGGCATTAAAGAGTTGGAACTATCTGGTACATATATCTATATGATCACGATCTTGCTACGCAATATACTTATATACTTATATATTTACTCATATCCCCACTCATATTCAATGTCTACATATACCCCTTTTTGATAATTAATAAGAGTATGTTACAGATGTTCATACGAAAGAGTTCCTAAAACGAGATTTACGATTAAAAATGAAAGGATTTTGAGTCGGTAGAATTTCACAATTTCACCTACATGACATGGATGGATGGCGAAATCCGCCTTCAGCCTCAGTTTTAGTGGCTCAGAAATCGAATAGGTTTTATTTATTAGGTTGAGGCGTTTTTATTCTATTTTTCTATTTCTAGTCTAATATGTTATTGATAGAAATACTCGGACGTCACTGCATTGCGCGTTTGTCTTAAAGGTGGATAGCTTCCATAGTAGGCAGCTGCCAGAACACAGATGCTAGGCATGCATGCATCGCCCGGAAAGCTGGACTAGGCTAAGCAAGCACAGGCCAACGTCATCTATTATGTACCATTATGTACCTACACCAGGCTCCAAAAAAATACTTTTACTAGTCAATTTATTGGGACAAGCACGATGAATGAGACAGTCTGTGATGGTAAGAGGGGTTTTGTAGAAGTCCTAGGAACAATGAAGTGGATGGAAAATGGTAGA
>MU388447.1:0-34315 GCA_022578535.1 Jackrogersella minutella
GCCTAACGTATTCCATTAACGCGTGCATATTGTATCTCGCTATATGCAAACTACCGGTACCTAAGTAAATATATAGATAGATTACTAATAAATCTAATATGCCCTTAAACGGTACAATACTGAAGGTCAGACCCACCATTGCCGAGTTCCATCCGAAAGTCAATTCAAATAATTCTATTTTACAATTCTCATCAACATTAACCCCAGTCCAAGTAGGCGAGTTGTCTTTATGTATTTCAATTTTTACGAACTACCTGCTTACCTAGAGCTGCCTAGTTACAATTTCCAATTTGGTTTAGTCTTAATATATTTACTACAAGAGAGATTTCCGAGACATTTATTCTGACACTTTTGCTAATACCTTACATAAGTCTTGATGTCATCGACAAGCTGTCAATGATAGATACAGATGCGGAAGTGTCCCAAACTAGTCATCTTCCTTCTTCCGGTATCCGATGACGAGATCACCATTGGCCAAGGACGATCACGGAGAGGTAACAAATCGCGAAAAACATGCATACGCTATTCCCCGCTATGGAAACATCCCGTATCGTCACACTACATATGCATACTATATATGTACGCTAGGGGAGCGAACTATCGTCACGCAAGTCGGGGACTCCCCATATTGGGATAAGGTTGGTGTCCTGACACTTGCATACTATGATGAGAATCACTACCGTCTTAACCTTCAACGTTTCATTTCCATTTTCTGCTCTTATGCAGCATCATATGTGGTTAGATCGATATGTCAATGACAGGTCTATCCCTCTGACCCCACGCGACCTCTTCGTAGCTCAAAGGAGCTGTGAAATGTCCAACACTTGAGCATGAAGAACGACACTCATTCTCTTAGAGAGATTAAGTATATCGTGTATCAATATTTGATCTTACCGTCTAGTCTAGATCAACGAATGAGGCTGAAAAAGCTGAGACATTGTGGTATCAGTGGATAGCACTTTTTACCCAGCCTAGCATTGATTTGGAAATATTCCTGCCACCGTCGTAGGCTAGCCCCACCACATCCTGATATCTCATATCGATCATGATTCCAGTATTCCTCTGTTGGAATGCGTATCTTTCTTCTTATGCAGCATTTGTTGCGAGGCTCTCTTTGAACGCCGGTTCATCTACATCCCGAAACAAAAATGGGGGCCGATCCCTGATTTCCTCCTTGATCCATACTAGTTATCCCTGTCTATGCCCGAGCGACAAGCCGGTCCCTTACCAAAGAAGATCTAGTATTCTCAAGCTTGGATTTCATCAGTACCGTCATTTATAAAAGAAGAATAAGCCATGGGATGGATGTGCAATCGTGTGACCGTAGCTCAAGTGTGCCGAGATAGGGAAGACCAAGCCACATGGCGGTGACACCTTAGAATTCTTGCTTTTAGATCCGTGTTCCCTCGCCGTTACCTGCTGACACAAACATAGCTTTTCCTTCCTTTCTTTTTACCTCTGACCAGCTGCATTCATATCCACTTAGAAGACATGTACTAGAGAAGCTAATTTCTGGTTACCTGTTCGAAAAACCCTTGTCTGCACTTGGAATATATCAACTGATTTCCCTGTAACCCACCCACACCTGGGTTTCGATCTAAGTACCTAATTATTCGAAAAAAAAAAGTCCAAACGCTTTAGAATAACTGATTAATTACTCGGTTTATATTCCCGTACTTGAGTGTTTTCCCCGGTCATACAATGGCTCCGTCCATCCCATCGGTCATCGCTAGGCCTCTCACCCGCGGGACCGATATAGTTCGCGGAACTTTAGGAAGCTTAACATGGGGACCGGCCTTGGCGGTAGCCAAGCCGGTCGTTCTCTCAGTCTTCTCTAAAATCACCCTTGGCACATTGTTATTAGTCGACGAACCGGCAGGAACTAGAATGGTGTATGGACAAAGACTCACCTCGAAAAGCCCGGAACTCACCAATGGAGAGTACTCAATCAGGAAAGCTGGCGTTATCCCGCGAGTTGAAGTTAGAGTTAAGGATGACGCATTCTGGATGAGAATGCTCCTGTTCGCCGATATGGGTTTTGCGGAATCCTACATGTTAGGTGAATTCGAATGCGCCGATTTAACGGCCTTCTTCCAGGTTTGCGAGTTCACCCTTATGTTCATGTATCGTGGCTGACAAAACGGAATATTTATAGCTGTTCATTGTAAATCGAGATCAGCTAGGCAATGGGACGACATGGTTCTCTTCGATATCAGGCGCGGTCTCAAGTATTGCAAGAACTACAAACACATTGTCAAACGCGCTCTTAAATATTTCCGCCCACTACGATATCAGCAACGACATGTTCGCGGCTTTCCTCTCAGAGGACATGACCTACTCATGTCCTATTTGGCAGGCACAAGCTCCTCATGACCAACCAGAAGAAACCCTTGCAGAGGCGCAAATTACTAAGCTCCGTCGCTTCATTGACGGCACTCGAACCAAGTCCACTGACCACGTTTTAGAAATCGGAACGGGATGGGGTTCTTTTGCTATCGAAGCAGTCAGGCGGACAGGATGCCGAGTAACGAGCCTAACACTTTCAAAGGAGCAGAAAGCACTAGCAGAAGAACGAATTGAAGAAGCAGGATTTTCAAGCCGGATAGATGTTCAACTACTAGACTACCGCAAATTACCAGATACGGTCACATACGACAAGATAGTCTCCATAGAGATGTTAGAGGCCGTTGGCCAGGAGTACCTGGGCACCTACTTCGCGTGCATTGATAGGTTGCTGAAGAAGAAGGGCGGTATTGCCATGTTCCAGTGTATTACGATGCCTGAGGGGAGACATGAAGCTTATTCCAAATCCGAAGAGTGAGATTGCCCCCCTCCTTTTTTTCTTTCTTTTCCCCCTTTACTTCATCTTGCAAACTGGCAAACCTGATACTAACATTCCTAATTAGCTTCATAAATAAGCATATATTCCCTGGCGGCTACTTGCCTTCCATCACTCAGCTGCTCGACCACATCTCAAAAGAGTCCAAGGGCACGCTGATCGTGGAGCGAGTCGAAAATATCGGGGGCCACTATGCTAAGACACTTCGATTATGGAAGGAGAAATTCATGGCGAATTTCGAGTCTAGGATAAGGCCCGCGTTGAAGGAAGAACATCCACAGATGACGCAGCAGGAGATCGACGTGTTTAGGCGGAAATGGGAGGTATTCATTGCCCTCCCATACTGACAAGATGAATGCGCAGTCAAAGCTAATTAACTCTCATCTAGTATTATTTCACATACTGTGAAGCTGGTTTCGTAACGAAGACACTCGGCGATGTTATCATTACGGTGGGAAGAGAAGGCGCTATGGAGTTGATGGAAGATATCCCGGTTTGATCAGGTCAAGAAGTGTATGGCATTCAACCTACAATTAGAAAATGTTGTTCCTTATGAGAGGCAAAGGCTGCGTTGCTTATGATTGCATGGCGTGGTGCGTGTCTTGGGAATGTATACTTTACGCAGTATTAGCTTACGAGTATGGCTCTACGGAGTTATTGTGACGATATTCTAATGAGACTTCGGAGCGTTGTTGTAGGAATGACATTTTCAAGATTACTCACGCTCTATGAAGGTATACAAGGTACCAGGTGGTTACTTGGAAATCGTGCTGAATTCGTAATACCAATATTTCTCTATCCCGACTTATGCTATGGGTATCAGTGCTTTTTCTTCTTCTTCTTCCCGTGCCCCTTTTTGGACTTAACTGCTTGTCCCTTTGCACCAGTGCCAGTACCATTACCATTACTACCATCCTCCCCCGCCGTCTCGCCCGCCGTCGTCTTCTCCGCGGGTAACCCGTACCTCCCCGCATGCTGAACATCAAAATCGGACTTCCGCCTCCGGAACAGCAGCATGGCCACGCGCGCGTCCTCGACGCTGGAGTGGTGGCCCGTCTGGATCTCCACGCCAAGCACCTCCCTGGCCAGGACCCGCAGCGCGGGCTTGGGGCCGTGGCCGTACTGGCGGTACCCGGCGAAGCGGGCGGTGTCGCGGACGGCGCCGGCGGGGTGGCCGAGCTGCAGCGCGGCGAGGTCGTGGCGCACGTCGTGGCCGACGAGGACGCGGTCGCGCAGCAGCGCCGCGACGGCGGCCTGCACCTCGTCGAAGCCGCGCGCTGTGGCCACCACGCGCGGCGTGATGCCCGTGATGCGGGTCCGCCAGTCCGTGACGGGTTCCCGCGGCCGCACGAAAGAGTCGTACACCTGCCGCCCGTGGAAGTCCACGGCGCTGACACGCGCCAGCGCCGACTCCCGCCCCTCCGGCCCCACCCCCACCATCTCGCAGTCCAGCGCCACGTACTTCCCGACCTCGACCCCGGGGGCCAGGCCCTCGTTGACGCGGGGTGGCTCCGCCGCGGCCAGGGAGGCGTTGTTCTTGACGCCGAGGCTGTATGCTTCCGCTAGGTCCTCAGGTGAGATGTCGTTGTCTTCCGCCCATAGGGCTAGGGAGGGGGTGATGGTTGTGGGTGTGCCCTTGGCAATGGCTGAGGATTGCGTGACGCCCATTGGGGTGTTCGCTAGGGTGTGAACACTGGGCTTATTAAAAGTTTTGTTAGGTAACCTTGATGATAGCTGCTTTCCTTGCTGCTTGGGTGGTTTCTGTAGTTTCGGCCTTTTTGAATGAGATGGAGATTGTGATCCCTCGTCGGCTTTCCTCTTGGCTGTGGTTTTTGGTACTACTGAAGATGAAGCCGTAGTGGATTCGGCTTTGATCTTTTCTTGCAACTTCTTCCAGTTGGTCGATAATTCTGGCGCCATTTCTCTTACGGCTATAGCGCAGCTACACTCATATTATGAGTGAGTGAATAGCTGGCTAGCCTTGGTATTTTGCCGTAGCCTGCGGGACCTTGATATTGCAGTCTCAACCTTTATATAGTTGTAGGATTATGTTTTGAGTGTCAAGGCCTCAGAAAATGAAAATTTGTACACTTTGCGCCGAGTGATGGAGAAGTGGATAATAAATAAATCTTCATGGGATATTTGCGGAATACGAAATACTCATGTTTTTCCTATTTCGTTTCCGTTTTATAAAGAGAGTGTCTTCCGGTTATGATTACATAGATGTGTTGTCTACTTGGTATTTCAGTTGTGGTTGCGGTTAAGTTTCAATTTTCCATTATTCTCGCAAGATAATAAATATTGCCACTGAATATTCATATATACGAGGGTCTTATTCTCCTATCGCATATTTGCCTTGGCATCTGCAAGCACTTAAGTATACGGAATACCATTGGTTCATCATACGGAACTTATATGGGACTTGACACCAAAAGTCGCGTACTTTAAATCTAATACGCGACGCGACTGGGCTCCATTATGCCCCTCTACTAACTCAATCTCCTTTATCTTTTTTTCCCTATCCATCTATGTAGACGAATACATGTGATTGAAGTGTTGTGACAACTTCACAATTTCACAATTCCACAATACCACAATACCACAACATCACAACAAATACGAAACCACCATATATACACTTCACAATGGCGACTCCAAGTGATTCGGGCATGATGATGTCCGACGCTCCTTCGAGGGGTGCCCTTACTCCTAAAGCTAGACAGTTCAGAGGTTCTTCAGCACGACCTCGAGGTCCTCCCTCCGAAAGTCTAGCAGCGCATAGCGACGACGAGGCCGATGGATTCGCAGATGACCAAATTCCTAGTCGTACAAGGCGGCGAGATCCTTCTACAATTCCAAGAGTAGAGGATAGGATTGGTATCACTGTCCAGGAACATTTTGAAAACTTCATAGAAGAGTATATCTTACTCTACTCCCGATAGTATATACTACAGGTATTGACCAATGAATCAGATTTATCGAAGACCCTGCTTCCTCTGGAGCGCCCACCTCGAGCGCTGTCACCACAGACAAATTCTACGTAGCCCAGATCCACGGCATGCGCATATATCAACTATCGACCTTCTACGTCAACTATAACCATATCGCGAGCTACCAAAATGGCGGTCTGTCCAATGCCATAAACACACAATACTACCGATTCCTTCCCTTCCTTACCAATGCTCTACACAACATGATCGCCAAGCACGAACCCCAGTACTTCCGCGAACATCGACAGGCCACAAATTCTAGCAACCAGACAACATCAGGCGCAAGCAATATCGGTTCCGGAAGCCAGTCCGAACTGCAGGGCAGCAAGACGGCGAATCAGCAGACGGATAAGCTGTTCTCTATTGCCTTCTATAACCTACCTCTTGTCTCCCGAGTTCGTAGCTTACGCGCTAAGAACATTGGCCAACTCCTTTCCATATCTGGAACCGTCACACGCACATCTGAAGTACGACCCGAACTCTCTCTCGCCACTTTCAACTGCGAGAACTGTCGCTCGGTTATACCGAATGTCGAACAGACCTTTCGGTACACAGAGCCTACGCAATGTCCCAACGCAGAGTGCGGTAACCGTCTAGCGTGGCAGTTGGATATCAGACAAAGTACCTTTGTCGACTGGCAGAAGGTCCGCATCCAGGAGAACAGCTCAGAAATTCCCACCGGCAGTATGCCACGGACCATGGACGTTATCCTGCGAGGTGAGATGGTAGACCGCGCTAAGGCAGGCGAGAAATGCATCTTCACGGGTGCATTAATCGTGGTACCTGACGTCAGCCAGCTAGGTCTTCCTGGAGTCAGACCTATGGCGATCCGAGATGATCGAAATGCGCCACGCAGCAACGAAGCTGGCGGAAACGGAGTGTCGGGCCTCAAATCTCTGGGTGTTCGCGATTTGACCTACCGATTGGCTTTCTTAGCTAATATGGTTACCCCTGACACATCCACACCCGGCCAAACTTCTCGCCAAGTTCATGATATCATCAACTCTCTAACTCAAACATCTGCCGATACAGCTGAGACGGTCGACGAGGCCCAAACGGCAGTGCTGAACTCCATGACACCCAGCGAGATTGATGAGCTTCGTGAGATGGTTCACAGTGATCATATCTACCATCGTCTGGTGCAGTCTCTCGCGCCTACAGTATACGGTCATGAGATTGTCAAGAAAGGTCTTCTTCTGCAGTTGATGTCTGGTGTTCACAAGACTACAGCTGAAGGTATGGCCCTTCGAGGTGACATCAACATCTGCATCGTTGGTGACCCATCCACCTCGAAGTCCCAATTCCTGAAATACATCTGTTCTTTTGCCCCTCGCGCGGTCTACACGTCCGGAAAGGCCTCCTCGGCTGCTGGTCTCACAGCCGCAGTCGTCAAAGACGAGGAGACAGGAGAATTCACAATCGAAGCCGGTGCGCTCATGTTGGCTGATAACGGCATCTGCTGCATCGACGAGTTCGACAAGATGGACATCGCCGACCAAGTCGCCATCCACGAAGCTATGGAACAGCAGACGATCTCCATCGCCAAAGCCGGCATCCAGGCCACGCTCAACGCGCGCACGTCCATCCTCGCCGCCGCGAACCCGGTGGGCGGGCGGTACAACCGCAAGACGACGCTGCGAGCCAACATCAACATGTCGGCGCCCATCATGTCGCGTTTCGACCTCTTCTTCGTCATCCTCGACGAGTGCAACGAGGCCGTGGACCGCCACCTGGCCGAGCACATCGTCGGCATCCATGCGCTGCGCGACAACGCGATCGAGCCCGAGTTCAGCACCGAGTGCCTGCAGCGGTACATCCGGTTCGCGCGCACGTTCCGCCCGGAGTTCACGGACGAGGCGAAGGAGCGGCTCGTCGAGAAGTACAAGGAGCTCCGCGCGGACGACGCCCAGGGCGGCATCGGCAAGAACAGCTACCGCATCACAGTCCGGCAGCTCGAGAGTCTGATCCGACTGTCGGAGGCCATCGCCAAGGCGAACTGTATCGAGGAGATCACGCCCGACTTCGTGGACGAGGCGTTCAACCTGCTCAGGCAGAGCATCATCTCCGTCGAGCACGACGACGTCGAGATGGACGAGGACGAGGGCCCGCCGGAGGACTCGGCGGAGCTCATCGCGGCCGCGGACCGCGCGGCGTCCACAGCCGCCTCGGGGGCGCAGGACGAGGAGGGCGACTCCCCGATGGGCGACGACGACGACGGCGCGGAGGTTAATGACGCGAGCGTGCGGGACAGCAGGGAGCCCAGCGCGCCGGCGAAGAAGAAGACGGCGATCACGTACGAGAAGTACATCGCCATGGTCAACCTCCTCGTCTCGCGCGTGAGCGAGGACGAGGCGGAGGGCGGCGGCGAGGGCGTCGACGGCGACGCCCTGGCGGAGTGGTACCTCGAGCAGAAGGAGGACGAGCTCGAGGGCGAGGAGGACTACCACCGGGAGATGGGCGTGGCAAAGATGGTGCTGAAGAAGATGGTTAAGGTATGTTTTTTTTTCCTGCTCCCTCCTTATCCCCCCCCCTTTTTTTTTTTTAATGCCTTCAAGCAATATTCTACTCTCTATGTGAGGTTCTTGGGCCAATGCTAACGGGGATATCAGGATAACATACTCATGGCGGTCCGCGGCGAGGGATTAGCCGAGGAGGAGGGCGACGGCGCGCAGGGTAGCCAGGCTACCCCGCAAAACGTCGTTTATGTGCTGCATCCCAACTGCGCCGTCGAGGAGTACTAAGCGGCGGGTACGATGGGTATGACTTTACGCCCCCTTTACGTGTCGCCGAGCGGCGTTGGGAGATGGGGGATATGAGTGTCCAAACTGACGAACATGATGGAATAGCCATGGAGAACCGTGCATCAGTCGAAGGCTGGGCGTTCGGAGTTGGGATCAGGGTTAGCGGAGAAAGATATCACAAAGGTAGAGAGCACGAGATAATACGAGATGAGATGAGATCCAAATGAAATGCCCGTTGCGTGATACATTTCTAGTTCGTTGAGATGTGTGTATGTGTGGTGGTCCTGTATCGATACTGGCCTAGCAGTGAATAGATGGAATTAATCGATAGATTGAGCCGTGCAGTTGTTAAAAGGGTACCTGTGACTAGGCTTGAAGGTGCACGGTGTCCTAGTAAGTAAGCTACCTCCTAGGTTGGTTGGTTGGTAGGTAGGTAGGTAGGTAGGTAGGTGGGTTTAGATGAACTATTAAAACTTGCTCTTCTAAATCTATCGTCGAGTAAGGGGTTGAAATCATGATGACTTTACACAATGTTAAGTCGGGATTCTCCTTTTACTTGCCTCCCTTCAGAACAATCTAGCATCCGTCAGGTATTATGGATGGTTATAACTGACAATCTTTCTCTTGGAGCTTAATACCCGTTTTCTAATGCCTGCCGACAAGGGACGAATGAGTTTAGTTTAGCAGCTCAAGTTACCATATACTTAGGAAGTAAATAGCATAAGAATTCTAAGAAAGAAGACTTGAGTTGTTTACGTCCATCTCTTATCTGACTTCCCCATCCCCTTAAAACGAAGTAGGAAAGTAGTCCCATCTTATAGCTCCCACCATATATCGGATAGTAGTAATCCATGTTAATCATTGTCACGCTTCAATTTCATGACTATTCCTTACAATCAAGTTTATCATCACAAGTCACAAAACCGCACAAAGTCACACAATACCACATCATACGTGAAAGTTTTCTCCATTAGTACGTTATCTGATCAGAATTTCCTCCCTGCGGGGGCCAGGACAGCAGAGAGCCGGGAATGTGTTGTGAGTCATGGAATCCTCTGCGTCTGTACTTAGAGTGACCGGGTTTGGTGGTAGTGGTAGTGGTAGTAGTAGGTAAACCCGATTCCGATGTGCTCTTCCCGCTCCCCCACACAAGCCTATACCGATTCGTTGCCGCGGTGGAAGGAAGAAACAAGCGCACTCACTTATGCCGAGCTAAGTAGTAAGTAGTAAAAAAGTGAAAAAGGTGGTTGAGAGAGATGGACGCGATCCATGCCGTGGCCGTGCCGTTTGTGTTTTGGGAGAGAGAAGTTATCATTTTTGTCTGTGATATAAGGGTTCCTTTCCCCGTCATATAGTCATCCGTGCTGGGAAGACTTTTCCAAACCCCTCCGTTCCGGCAACGCCCCAAGGATCCTTCGTCCGACGACCGAGTTTTTTTATATGAAAAGTCATGATCCACCATGACCTAGTCCGGTGCAAAAAGAAAAATTGCACAGGCAGCCTAATCTCACTGATTGGATCTCATAATACCAATAGTGAGGTCGAAAAGGAGAGATCTGGTGATGGGTACCGGTGTCGAATGGACTGGTTTACCATTACTTCTGTCGTAACCGTAGTCTGGAACCAGGGGCCGTCGTATCATAGGAGAAGAGGGGCCAATGACATTTCCGTCGTATGGGAATTACGCACAAGAAAATGCGTCGAGAACTGTGTTGTTGTACAAACTGCCGTCAAAGGGTGTGCTGATTATCCGCGCAGCAGTAAGAAGTGGATGAAAGTTGCAACCGTACATTGCAAATGAGTATACAAGTAGTGCGAAAATTAGGTGGGTTCTATCGAACTGAGTGTGCACGAATCTTAGAGCGACCAACTATTATACGTGAGTAGTTGTAGCTTGTTCGATCTGGCCACATTCAAATGAGCTAGGTTCACCACTGCGCTGCTGCGACACCCGGGCCGTTCCTACTCATGTTCTCAGTTCGAGGTCGATAACCTCCACCACGTCCACTACGGGTCGAAGGGCGACTGGGTGGATGGGACAAGCTATGATCGCCTAGGTGATCAGAATGTTCCCGACCACCGCGTTGCCCGCCGCGACCCGATAATCGTCGGGCGCCTCCTCGTGGACCAGACCGGCGCTGATTACTATTCGACCGGCTATTTGCGAAAGGCATCAAGACTGTCTTCGCCTCCGTCATGAAAGGAGCCGAGACTCGAATCACGCTCTTGCCGTGCGCAACTTCAGGACCGGGGAATCTCAAAGGCTCCGCACAGATTGGATCAACTCGTAGCCTTGCCGGCGTAGGATCGAAGTTCAATTCTACAGCTTGCCAAAGTGCATCCGGCGCTTCGCTAGGCAGACGGACAGCAGGGAGTGAACCCATCTCTTGTTCTCCGAAACATTCTTCAGCCATCTCTTTGCTAGTGTAATCACTGTTTTCAGAAGCTAGAGAGCTTACTGAGTGTGAGAGCCCGGGTAGCGCAACGGTCGCAGGGTCGTACGAATGGGTGTGTTCTAATGCGATTCTACTTGAAGAATCCACAGCCATAGACTTAACTGGAGGGGTAGATTTCTTCCCCATAAGACTGTTAATCTTATCTTGCCAGTTTTCCTGCGATGCAATCTCGTGAGGCTTCTGCGGAATGCCGCCGTATCCCTTACCTCTGCTAGAGGGACGGGGAGCTGCGGATTGCTGATGTCCTTTGACAGGTGCCGCAGCAGCAGCCGCGAAGGATATAGGCGCCGGTTTAGCAGACGGCGCAACAGGACTAGGGCCGGCAGAGCTAATCGAAGGTGGTAATTTGACTACCGGACGAGCAGGTGGTAACGATACATGTGGGCGAGTCACGTCGCCATCGAATACCGGATGGCCATCGGCGGTCGGTGGCGGTGGGGTTGGGGACTTCGTACGAGCTTGCTCTTCACGATCATCATACAGATGCGACTCTCGCGTGGGAGGGAAAAACCTAGAGCTGCTTCTAGGTTGTGCTGCAGAAGCTGGTGCATTTCGTCTAGTGTTGCCAGCCGCGGATTGTCTGTCGAGCTCCGGGCGATTGCCATTTGCTTTTCTAGCCTCTTTACCCGAGGGCTCCTTTCCAGCCACCGGTTTGGCATTTGCTCTAGCCTGGAAATCGGAAGGCATAAGACCTTTCCACTTAGAAATCTCCTCTGCAGTTGGCTCTGCCTCTTTATCATCACGAGGAACCATCGCTCTAGCATCTTGAGAGTCGCTGGCCATGAGATTCTTGAATCGCGACATGAATTCTGCGGTGTGGTCATTTGCAGGACGGCCATCCCGCGAGGAAATCGCCTCCGCATTCCTCGAAGCGAAATGAGATGAATTGCTCTGTCGAGATTCACTGTGATTGCTGAGAGCGTTGGAGCTCATACTGGCCGGCCCGTGCCTGACTATCTGCGCCTTATCGGCAGTCTTCGCGCGCCAATCCTCGGTGATCGAAATCACTGCATCGTTCTTCTGAGCGTTGATCCGCTCTTGCAGCTCTCTCGCTCGTCTGAGATCATCCTCCTTAACATTGGCAGCAAAAGCCTGCCAGGGATTCGCAGAATTCTGTTCGGGACCTTGAGACACAGTGGAAGGACGACCGCGGGGTGGGCCAATAGGAGCCAACCGGTTATCAGACATGGGCTCAGGACGTACTGGTTGTTGTCCAGTTCGAGGAGGCCCGATTGGTGCCGGACGGTGGTTACGCTCATTGATCGAAGTCGGACGGGAATCAGGTAGCGTTCCTAGGTCTGGATTGAATGTACCGTTTCCAAGTGAACGATCATTTCCAGGAGCTCCCCAGACATTCCGAGACGTGTTTTGGTGACCACCGCCCCATGAAGTATATCGCTCCGACTGCGTGGGCTTCTCAAGCCAGGGTGTTGCGGACTGTGTATTAGGCGCATTAGCAGTTTGGACTGTCTGGCTCTGGGTTTTGTCGGCTTGGCCAGGTTGTTTGGACGCCCCGTTGACCCGATTGTCAACACTAGTATTCGTCGCCACATTATTATGTTCGATCATGACATCCGATGGACGTCCGGATTGCACCTCCAAGTTGGCGGCGGCGCTGGTTTGTCGACCATACGCAGCCACCACAGAATTGTCACTCTTTCCCTCCTTTTTGGCACTTTTGCGCTCAGGAGCAGGGCCCATAGCCTTGAGCTTTTCTGCAATGCGGGCTTTACGGGCCTCCTCTTCGCGTGCTTCCTGTTCCAGTCGAAGTTTGATAGCCTGCTCACGACGCTCACGCATGATCTTCTTTTGCATTATATCATCCTCCGATAGTGGTTCAACAGCAGGTGTGCTATAATAAGGCACAGCGTGTGTCTGGCCAGGAGAAGGTCGCGGCGGGTAGGGGTTGGCCAGAGGTAACCGTGGTGTGTGCTGGTTGTGAGCCGAGATTGAACTCTCGGCACCTCCAACGACAGAGCCTGCTCGAGACTGGAACGGTTCCGGCGGCGGAATATCATATGGCTTGCCTAATTTATGAGCCATGATACCACTAGTACCGCTAACGTTAGAGGAACCACGACGACGATAAGGGCCTTCTTGCCCACTAGTTCTGCTTGTTTGGAAAGCAGCAGACGGCTCGGCAGGACCTTGCTGATCATGATACTGGGGTCGCTGGAGGACAGCCGGCTGGCGGGCGTGGATGTCATTCCTAGAGTCTCGACGATCCGTCACCGGTTCATACCGTCCTGAGTGAGAATTAAAGAGCTGGCTATGATTACCAACTTGTCCATCTCGGAAACCAGATCGGCTGAAGTCATCTGCCGCAATCTCCTTGGTCGGAAGAGGCCTTGCACTCCTAATACTATCCCACGGCGGATTTTGTGAAGCAGATGCTACGTTGGACGTATCCAGGTGCCCTGGAGTGACTTTCTCGATGGGTGGTAAGCGTGCCCACGGCGACTTGGCAGGCGTCGGAGGGGCGGGTGGTTTCGCAACGAGTGTGGGCTTTTCGGGCGCACCCTTGAGTACAAGACTCTTTCCTGAAGCTAAGACATTAGGCTTTACCGAGGGGGAACCAGCTGCGCTCGTGATCGGGGCGGGGGACTTCGGTTTGGGTGGCGGGGGAACTGGCTCCTTGTCGAGTGTGGCATGGACTATGCTAGGGCTTGGAATATTTTCATGCGGCAACGTAATCTTAGTTCCGTCGGTCCACGTAATAGTCTCTGGTTCCCATTCTTCGTCATCGTCGATATCAGCCCAATTCGACTGTCCCTTAGTATCTTCCGGCCCTAGGCGGCCCGCCATGTGTATGCCGTATTTATGCATGAGCTCTTCGTCAGAGAGCTTCTTCTGCTCAGGTTGAGGTACAGCTAATGTAATGGTTAGCAGGAAGACATAAAACTAACCAGCAAAATAAAACATGGGCCCGTAACTTACGCTTATTCCGATTCCAAACGGTATTCGGATCGGGAGCAGAGGCAGGTTTACCATTCCCGCTCAGAGTCTTGGTGGAACCGCCGAGGCTGCTACCAGACTTGGCGACTAGCTTCAAACGAGAGGCAGATATAGTAGGAGTAGGTTGCGGCGTAGAAGAAGCCGAACCAGATGGTGCATCGGGGCGGGTGGTAGAGCTCGTAGCAGCCTTGGATGCAAGAAAGGTACGATTTACCGAAACCGATTTGAAGCTCTGAGGCTTCTTGATGCTCGAGGAGTTTCGCGCATGGTTTTTGTCGCCGAGTCGTGCCTTGGATGACTCTGTATCTGAACCGCCACTCACACTAACCTCAGCTGAGTTCACTAATTCGTCGATTATGTCTGTAAATTGCTTATTGACGTCGGAAGAGCCTCCGTTTAGTGTAGCACTCGAATGGCCAGCATGTTGAGCGATGTGGCTTGTTGCAGCTGATTGCGTCTGTAGTGGGATGCACGTGAGCAAATGGTTTGCGACGATAGCGCAGTCAAGTAAATTGTATTGAGATAAAAGAAAGCGGAGGGTGGCGGAAGTGAGAAGAGAGTAGAGGGAAGGGCCTCCGGGTCAAGTTGCGGACGAAGGGGCGACAAGATGTACTTACGGGGGCAGGTTCAGTTAGAGATGCATCCGGCTGATTAATGGTTGGCTCTGTCGCCATCATCCAACCTGAGATGTCGTGAAACGTAAATGTTTGCGTCGCGATCGAAGGGAACGGTGCGTTGCGATGCTCGAGCGCGATGT
Source organism: Jackrogersella minutella (assembly GCA_022578535.1). Taxonomy (NCBI): domain Eukaryota; kingdom Fungi; phylum Ascomycota; class Sordariomycetes; order Xylariales; family Hypoxylaceae; genus Jackrogersella; species Jackrogersella minutella. The sequence continues at coordinate 14,739 of MU388447.1, forward strand.
GATGGAGTGTGGTAACTGAGGCTGACAGATTTGGTAGAGGTGGTCAGTTGAAGGTTTCGTACTTGGCGTCACGCCCGGTTTTTAAAAGAAATCGGAGTTCGGTTCGGTTACTCACAGACTGCAGTACCAAATATCTAAATCTGAAAAAGAAAGTAGAAAAAAGAGAGAGAAAAAAAGAGAGAGAGCAAGACTATAATTAGCCTTGTTCGCACAAGGCGCGACTAAATAAATTTAGTTAGGAGGAACCTCGATCTCGGTATGGTTATTTGAGGAGGGGGGATGATAGAGGGAGAAAGGGAGAATGTATGGTATGGTATGGTAATACCTCGAGAATTTGAGAGTGGGTTGTTGTAAGTTAGAGGTTTAGTTCTTAATAGTGAACCTTTCTATGTTCAGCGTCGTGTTGTCAAAGTTTACAAGATCCCGAGCTTTTGGGGCTTGCGCAGATAAAAGTGGGGATAAAGCGATAAATTGGAAGAGGGAACTAATCCGTAGAAGAGCGCGGCTGGGTCTGCTGGGAAAAAGGTGAAGTGGTGCAGTGGAACGAGGAGAGAGAGGGTGAGTGGGGCAATTTGTGGCTGGAGTGGGCTGAAAAAGAAGGACTTTGGAAAAAATCGATTGACACCCGGCACAAGCCGATCTGGCAGCTGTACTCGATTGATTCATACATCAATTTGATCCATGTACTCAGGTACATATGCATATGCATATAGGGAAAAGGACGAATGAATTGATAGGTAGATGTAATAAGTGTAGAGGGATAAATGAGAAAATCATAGATACATACCTGTAGTTAATTGTTGTACACGAATAATGAACAGATGTGATTGACGATGATTTTGTTTGATTTGTTGGAATATTCGTGAAGAAAGAAAGGTATGGGATGTGTAAAGATTGAAGTGTGTGTAAAGAAAGCGTGAAGAGCGGATGTAAGTGGGATAGGTAAGTTAGAGGATGAGGTACATGTACTTGGGGGAAAAGAAATCAGTAAGATGGATGGAATTCCGCGGTAGGTACCTAGGTACATATAGCACACGACTCGGAATTCACTATGTTCGGTCTCGCCAACAACACCAGTTACCTGAGTTACCAGCCTAGAAGGTCGGTGTCATATGGCAATACAAAAGAACGGTAGGTCTGATGGGCGAAGCAGTAGAAATCAATCGCACTAGGCCACGATTCAAACGCAGATATATAATTGGTATGACTCGGAACCGGATATTACATCCATGGATACCTATGTAGATAGTTCATTCGCACAATTAGGTAGTCTCTGTATCTTTTATACATATTATACCAGAAAAAGGTCATATCGGAGCAAAAATGAAAGTTGTAGAATTCTTTGAGACTGGGCTCAGTTCTGTTCTAGTACACAGAGGCTATTCATGCTCGACGCCATCTATTTTATGTACAGCTTGCTTGCTTGATTGCTTGACCCTGTTCCAGCTAGTTCCACCAGGTGCTTCATTAGCGAACTCGCTTAATGAGCATTGTTCTTGTGGTGACCTATAATTCTATTAGCATTTACATATATCCTACGAAAGAAAGTAAGGGGAAACTCACGCAGGTGGAAGTAGTAGTTCATGGGGTATCCAATGGCGAGCAGCAGAACAATAGCGTGGATGATAGCTATAGGAGAAATCCGTCAGTACACACTCTCTCCACGATAAATGCTGATCGGAACGTACGCTTTGCTGAAGGGTTCTTGCCAAAGTGCTTAGCCTGGTATTTGCCGAGAATACCGGTGGGCTTTATCTCGGGAGCAGGTCCTCGGGGAAGTTTCTCGTAGAAGCTGATAACGCGCTTCATCCTGACGGCATTAGGATTGGCGCCGATTGCCTAATAATTTGTCCGTCAGTATTTTTTTCGTCACTTTAACTCTTGCGAAACCCCTCCCCAGATCTATCCAAATCGAAATGTCCATGTCGAAACCAGAATCATATCCTCCCAACCAAACCAAGTCTCAGAATCGCAACAGAACGAAGGGGGAGCGCATAGCCCAGGATAGAGTAGATCGGTACGTACATTCGGCGAAGCAACCTGAAATATGAATTAGCAAACCGTAGCTATTAGATCTGTGGAGATCGTACGGACCTTTGGGGGGATGAGGGTCGAGAGGGCCCTACGAGTGACGAAACTCATTATGGCGGTTGTGGTCGCGACGAACGGAAAAGAACAGTGGGAAACCTGGAGGATCACAGATAATAATCAATTGTGCCAAAGATTGACGCAATTGGTGATCTGTGATGCGATACTTGCTTAGGGAATTCGGTAATGAAATGATCTCGAAAGTTGGAAGTGTAGTAATTGTGGTGTAGTTGTAGTTAATTGATGAAAGCACGAAAAGACCTCGTTAGTTGCGCTTGGTCCGTGCACTAAACGTTTTTAACTCGGCAATTGCCGGTTCAGCCAATCAAAATACCTCATAACTCCATTATCTCACACCTGCTCAACCAAGTCGCATTAATCCTAGAATTCTTATTCTTAGAGTTTAAAAACCACCTAACCGGGAATCCTCCCTTTCATCCCCCAACAGACATACATTTGCGACCACCGGCTTGGGAGGGCAGAGAAAAAAATAAAGATGGCATCTTTCAGATCTCCGGCAGCAGCGACAACTCTGCTACGGAGTGCAAAGTTGGTTCCGAGCAGACAAGCTCTAGCGATGACACAGAGGCGATTCAAAACCGACGACTCAAAAACAGCGCTCGTCGAAGCTGCTACTTCTGCTGTTGTTACCAAGGAGAAACCACGCAATGCTCCCGACTACGGCGTCCACATCGACAAGGCAACATCGTACGTCCCTCGTTGTCAATCCGTATCGCGCCGCTCGCCCGGTGCGATCGAGGCCAATGCTAACGGATACTCCATAGCACATTCACCCCCGTTCCGAAGCGAGTAATGGACGGCAGCGAAGATCACGAAATTCTCCCGGCCGCCGTACTTTCCGGCGCCCCGATTGAATTACAAGCGCGAACCGTGCGGTAGGAATCCTGCTATCCGTTTGCTATCTATATCCCTGGACAGCCGTCTAATAAAATATACAGCATATACCGACCCTCAAAGCCCGCCACACAATCAGGGTCCTGGGGTGCCCATCACTGGAGGATGGACTGGGACATCCTCGCCAAAGGACACCGATGGGAGAATCCTCTGATGGGATGGCAATCATCCGGCGACTTCATGCAGGGCACCAAGCTCGAGTTCAAGAGCAAAGAAGACGCCATCGCCTTCGCCGAGAAGCAAGGCTACGAATACTTCGTGCAAGAGCCCAACGAGCGAGCGTTCACACCCAAAGCCTACGCAAACAATTTTTTATACTCGCCCAAGAAACTCAAGCACATCAGAGCCAAATAATCTAATGACAGCGGAGAATCTGGTGGGAGACACCGCATGGTTTTGTACATAAATACAACTAGACAATGGTATCTCGAATATACCCGGGTGTAATACGCCGTGAAAGGACCCTGATTTCCGTACTTGCCGCCTCATGCTATTCCCTTAATCCGGTAGGTGAACCATGCCCTGGTTGATCATAAAGGTCTGTAATATGCATCTAAGCATACACCTTTCCGAATGAGCCCTACCACCCGCGAACCTATAACGCCTAGTACATTTAAAGTACTTTGAACCAGCGAGCCCCGAGCTCTGGATATTCCCTAATTTGTAACGCCAGCATGAACTTCAAAAACGCCGCCACAGCATGTCCTGTTTCCTCCCTTAAACTAGAGACCCGAGTAATGACGAAGCCCGGCTAAAATCATCGAGGCTCCCGTAGAAAGATTGCCCACCAAGTCACTAGGTGGTGACCATCCGCTCGTGGCCGTTCTCCACCCCATCTGAATCATCACCGTCCAGACCCAGGTCGATTCTGGATGGTAAATCTTTCTTGCCTTCCTTGCGGACGACCTCTTCGCTCCAAGCTCTCATCTGTACCAGATGACGAATAGCAGCGTCCCTTCGCTGGTGCTGGCTTTCTAGAATCGCTTTGTTCACCTTGACGGCGACTTCTCGTCTGAGGCCAGGCTTGAGAAGCTCTTCCAAAGAAGGATCCAGGTTGGCATGGTCAAATACGAGAAGGGACATCGTCTTCTCCAAGTCTTCCAAGAACTGCGGTGTGCGCGGAGCCTTGGGTCCCAGTTGCGTCTGTGCGAATTCCAGTGCTGGTCCTATATCACCACCTGGACGTGACTTTCGGATGAGCTCCACTAGCTGAAGGCGGAGGAGTGCGAAGTGAAGAGGTTCATCTTCGTCGAGTATCTTTTGCAAAAATTAGCTCTGATGGTGTGGAATAAACAAATAGTATATATAAATCATAGGCAAGGGAAATGCTCATAGAAAAAGTGGTTGTTCCTCATCAGCGACCCGAAGGCCATATGAGTGGTGCATGTAAACTCAAGTTTTAATCATAGCAAGTTCAATATGAAAAAATAGGGCAGGTATAGTACTTACCGAAGGTTCAAGGTCATTCAAAGCATGGATGGCATTTTCAATCTCGCCTTTATGTATGAACGTCTGAATCTGCTGTCTAGCATGAATAGCGGAAGAAGGCTGTTGAGGTGACAAATTCGCTTCGGTTGAAAATTTAGCGGCAGCATTAGGATAACCAGCTACAGTCAAATAGTCGAGGATCAAGGCGTTTATGTCACTGTCGACCGAGTCAGCAAACGGGGTTTTCGGATCCATTGCTGAAAATGTGTAGGTAGGTAGATATTTTGTTCAGAAAATTTTATATAAAAGATCTCCGCATGATATTCTCAGAGAGATTCCCATTGTTTTATTTGTTGCATCATAACAAAGGTCGAGGGTAGGGATGGATGGAAGGGGATGTTATAGATGAGGGGGGGAAAATACCTTTTCTGAGTCTTTACCTCCTCGACCTGCTTCGTGAACGCATGCTTCATAGATTTCGTTGTTGACGCGGATGATGTCTGCACATGCGCCGATTAGTGTCTGTATATGATAGGGTAGTAGCATCGAGGGGTAACCTAACATACCATTTTGCGATCTAGGAGATCTGAGATGTATCTTGCGTGTCGAAGATGGTTCTCGAGTAGGTGATCGGTTAACGAGGACATGCCCTATCCTTCTTGCCAACTAGAGGCGCGTATTTATGTAGTACGGAATATGTAAAGAGTCGTTAAAAAAAGTAAGATGCCCGAGGAAACACCTATAGACTTCCGCCACGAGGCTGGGCTTTCTTGTCGACGTTGTCGCACATGGAAAGGATGACGAGAATATTAAATAGAGGTGTGTAGTTGGTAGGTGTAGGTAGGCAGGTTTTTGTTCCGGGGAGGCTGCAGAAAGGTAAAGAATAATTTTGAATGGTTCGAAACTAGACCCACCTGCATTCTGTGTGGCTGTAACCATAGAACTCTCCTGATTGGAGCCTTCCCAGGAACTGCGCAGATATGACATGTGGCTTATTCACTGGTCAGATACGTACGTACCTAGCGGGAACCTTGACAACACGGGTGTTATTAGGAGTATGTTTAGTGCCGCTGTGGCTTAACTACCTACCTAGGTACGTTGGTCATAATCGTTATCAACACTCCCCAAGCTCAAAAGTCCAATCGACCTACTAGATTCGAACCATCGAAAACCCACACAGTTTCTTCTTCGTGTTCATAATTGGGTTTAACAGATCCTCCTTTTTCTCCTTCTCTTTTTCTTATCTTTGGCTAAATTTTATTTTAAGGATTTAGGTATTCTCAATCTTGTTCATTATAAAACCTCTGGCTGGGTACGTTATTTGCCAATTATATCGATCATTATTCCACGGTCTTGTCCTATTCTTATTAGTCACTTACTCCCTCCTCCATGTGCTGTCAGCCTAGACAATATTGAGTCTTATAGTGGGCACGCGACAGCAGCCACCTCATCATTCCTTCACTTCTAGACCTCGTAGCTTATTCCTAGGCCTTCAAAAACAAAAACATCAACTTGCTCCATGTCCTTTATATATATGAGACACAACCCGGGAATATAGTCATGAACACCGGCATTGGATCGCCGGCCATCGTGGCTGATAACAATGCCGACACGATTGCCAAAAGAGCCCATTATAGTCCTCCGTGGGCTGACCTGAGCATCATCGGCATTGCGGGTAGTTCTGGATCCGGGAAGTCAACGTTATCGCATGCCATCGTCAGTAAACTGAACTTACCCTGGGTCGTCATCTTGTCTATGGTAAGTGGAGTTAGAGAAAGAGGGTAACTTCTTGTCTCACTAGTCAATAGGACTCCTACTATAAGCCGTTGAATGCCGAAAGTTCCAGGAAGGCATTTCTCAACGAATATGATTTCGACGCCCCCGAGGTTAGACTCATCATCTAGAATCCTTGCCATTATATTGATATCTGTTTCGTAGGCAATAGACTTCGATGCCTTGTTGCAGAGTCTTCAAGACTTGAAGGCAGGGTAGGAATGCCGTAGTCTCTACGATAAAGCTCTCGTATGTATACGAACTAATTCTCTCCCGTATAGTAAGCGCGCCGAAATACCAATCTACTCCTTCGAAAAACATCAGCGTGTAGAAGAAACTACATCCATATATTCCCCTCATGTCCTTGTCCTAGAAGGCATCTTCGCCCTATACGATGAAAGGGTGATGGATTTAATGGATATGAAAGTATGTGCTTGATGACTGTAGATCATTAAATATGTTGCTAATATCGTCGTAGATATACTGTGAGGCAGACGCGGACACATGCCTTTCTAGGAGAAGTAAGAATTGAATCAAATTATAGATGAATCACCGTTGACAAGGCTATTATAGTTCTACGAGATGTGAGAGACCGAGGTCGCACAGTAGAAGGTTGTATCAAACAATGGTTCAACTTCGTGAAACCGAACTATGAGAAGGTAAGCCTTCACGGCCTGGTTAAAGACCGCAGCTGACCTTTTTCTCCTAGTATGTTCTGCCACAGAGGAACCATGCTGGTAAGATATAACATCTTAGAGTTTCATCACCCTATGCTAATTCTCCTCTAGATATCATCGTACCACGAGGCATAGAGAACCGTGTTGCCATGGGTAAGTCAAGATCTACCGCCACGAAATTCATATGCTCATCGGTGTAGCGATGGTTACCCAGTATATCGAAAGAAAACTAGTAGAAAAATCGACAAGACATCGAGCAGCACTCAGGAGCTTAGAGGCTGGATCTGATAGCGAGCCCCTTTCCGACCGAGTCATTGTTCTGAAACCAACCCCTCAACTCAAAGCCATGAATACGATAATCCAGGACATTGATACTTCAAGCGAGGACTTCATATTCTATTTCGATAGGTTTTCATGCCTTCTCATCGAAGAGTGAGTAGAACCATACATGCCGCCATCGTCGCTTACTAACTGCCATAGGGCTTTGAACAATGTTCACTTTAAGGAATTGGCTGTCGAAACTCCCGCTGGCAGATTATACAATGGACTAACCCCGAAAGGCGAAGTCAGCGCAGTTATTGTTCTCCGTGGAGGTGCTTCTTTTGAGGCCGGGCTAAGAAGGGTGATACCAGATGGTCGCACAGGGCGTCTCTTGATTCAATCCAATGTTCGGACCGGAGAACCCGAACTGCACTACCTGAAACTTCCTAAGGATATCAGCAAACACGAGAGTGTCTTACTCCTAGACGCCCAGATGTCTAGCGGAGGCTCTGCGCTTATGGCTGTCCAAGTTCTCGTAGATCACGGAGTCCCGCAGGACCGCATCGTCGTTGCAACATACTCGGCTGGCTACGTAGGCGTCTATCGCCTGACGAAAGTATTCCCAGAGGTCACTGTTGTCATAGGCGACATGGTCGCCGACTTCGAAGACAGGTGGGTTGAGAAGAGATACTTCCGATGCTAAGACAAACAGACGGTAGGCATAAGCCTGAGTACATAGATTGCCACAGCATCTCGACGACCGTGGATGCTATCGTCAAGCCATTATTCACATATATATATAGGTATCCTGGATCAATCACATATGTAGAAGGGAATTTCTGAAAACCAAGGTTGATAGTTCGATAGGATATAAATGTACCAACGACGTAACATCTTGGATTCCAAAACAGCGTTGTAGATCATGAACCCATTTAATAAATACCATGTCTATCTCAGAGCGTGATCCAATTTCAAAGTGTGAGACCCTAACCTTGGAATTTGCTAGCCGCTGTCATAAATGCAAGGTTATTTTTACCGACGACCGACGAGTCTTAACTTGATCAGCACCTCTAAGCATCTCCTATTCTCCTTTCATCATGAGCTTATCTGAGTGCTTACCGTACTTACCTAGGTAGGTAGTAAACTCAATACAGCACTCTGAGTATCTAGTTGTGCCAGAAGAACCAAGAGTAACCAGTCTTGGTATTTAGCCCAGGGCATGGCACAGGCGGGTTATATTTACAACACGGTGTCGCTCCCAATGCTGATCTTAGAACCTCTTAGACGCCGACGTCATTGTTATACGATTTATCTCGTAGGATATATGGGCGCCATTTTGTACTGAGTACCTACTGAAGGCTTTTCTTCTTAAAATCATCCCCTTTTCAGCTTGAGGGTTTATATAGTCTTAGAAAACCCGTTCACTCAGAGACTACAATAAGCTACTCAGACATCGGAGAAACATATGTAAATAAATAAATGGTATCTGTATATATTGTCCTATTATTAATATCTCTTTTGTGAGGTAGCTATTGAGGAGTTAATTAAAGTCAATGTCACCACCAGTGGCTTTTATGGCATCGGAGAGTGCATAAGGTTTAGGGGAGAAAAACAATACGTTAAAGGTTGATGGGATAACCGGTCCTAGGGAACAGTGTCCCTATGATAATTAAGCTTGAAATACATGGGATTCCTCCCGATACCCATTACATGAACCAGCTTGCTCGGACCTGAAGTCTGGAGATTATATATACTCGCCTATAAGAATATCTCAGGAAAGCAGTAAAAAGTTGTACCGTATTTGACCTTTTGACCTTACACCATTACCTGTAGGTGGCATGTCCGCGAAGAAGTCGGAGGTTCCAACATAGTAAGGGATTATAGTTCCGACAAGTCCGCTGGTCTATTCATCGAAGACGGAAGCTATTCAAACCCAATACTGTATATGCTTCCTTCGCCCCGTCTTGCATAGCCGTTGATATTCCCGTGTTCAGCGGCGGGACATCTAGTGGAGAGGGCGGATTTCCTAAAGTGGAATCTCCGCCACGCGTGACCGGCTTCATCGTGGACCACTAACCTACCGTACACACCTGCATTTGGAGACTGCATTTTTGAGCGGCTACCATGGTAATTTCTATTATAAAGTCCCGGAGTGGTCATGCACTAGGTCTATAAGGATCGAGTGCAGAAAAAGAAGCCTCCAATCAAGCTTGACATGTCACTCCTCCGTTGTCGTGTTGCTTTGCTTAATGGTCGTCGTGCCTTTGCATCACTTGCCCAGCATGGACGGTTCCGGAATATACCAACTATAGTAAAGGCTTCCAGCCTCGAGGTTCAGAAGGGGTTTCTCGAGGCTCGAAATTTGGAAAAGGCGGTGGGGGCCATGCACAGAGATGGCCTCGTGGTCGTCGAGGATGTGATTCCCCACGAATCCCTAGACCAGTTAAATAAGAAAATGGTACAAGATGCGCAAACTCTCCAAGCCCGCGGCGAAGATGGTCCTTTCAACTATAACACGGGGAACATCCAGCAGGACGCCCCTCCGGTAGCCGAATATTTCAATCCGGCGATATTCACAAGTGAGTGCATCTTGTAGCACATAGCCAAACCTATCAGTTATACAATACTTACAGCGGACAGATCCCATCGCGACACAGATCACGACCGGCGTGCTCGGGCCCCGTCCAAAATGGACGTTCTGCTCCGCTAATTCGGCCATGCCTCCGTTACCGGGAGGGGCGCCGGCGCGTCAGCCGGTGCACTCGGACGCGGACTTCCAACACCCAGACCATCCTTTCGCGCTGGTCGTGAACGTGCCGCTCGTCGCGATGACGCCGGAGAACGGGTCGACGGAGATCTGGCTCGGAACGCACAACCACGGCACGGGCGTGGGCGGGCAAGAAGGCGCGCACGGCGAGAGGGCCAGCGGTCGCATACGGGAGAGCCTGCTCGCCGATCGCAGGGAGGCGTGTCCCCCGGGCCAGCCCGTCGTCAAGAAGGGCAGCATCGTTATCCGTGATCTTCGGCTGTGGCACGCGGGCATGCCGAATCTGAGCAGCGAGGTTCGCGTCATGCTGGCCATGATCCATTTCGCTCCCTGGTACAGGAATGCCATGCGGCTCCAGTTTTCGCATGACATAAAGCCCGTGCTGGATAAACTGGAGAAGGAGGGTCGGTTGGGGCTGGAGGTCCCGGTGGATTGGGTAGGCAGGGAAGAGGCCCTGAAGACATATTTGAACAGGGGGTTCGGGAATAGTTACGATTTTAATCAGGCGCCTTGATCTTATCAGATGGGGTTTCTGGAGTATGGTTAAAATATTAGTTAGTCATTTATAAGAAGTTGAAACGTCGAATAGGAGTGCGATATTCGGCTTTCGTATTCGAAATGTTGTCAGTAGATTTGGGTACCTATGGTAAATTGTTGAGTTGGGAAAGAATTAAATCGATGTGACCTGAGCTGCCCGAAGTAGAGCGCAAACCGGTTGGTTGAAGTTACACATTGCGCCACCTAGGCAGTAATCTTAACAGCTGATAGAAAAATGTACATGCTAATAAGCCATCGGTACTACCAGAAACAAGTACACGGGAAAATTATGTCTTAAGATAGGCAGGTTGGCATGTACCTATCAGCCTATGCAGGTGACGTACATGCTGATCTGGATTCAGGGTTGGGTTAAGCCTTTAAGGTAGGATCTGGGTTCACTACGGATTTGTAAGAATTTTAAGATTAAGAATAGCTGAAGCTGCTCGAGCCAAATACAAACACGTAACAAACAGGGGGATTGCTGAGCCACAGATCGTCAACTTTACCATTCCTTTTACCTCTTGTTTCCTTCTTCAGTCTAGACAAACCAAAGAAATGAGAGCAAGGGAGGAAGAGAGGGAGGGGAAGACGGAAGAAGGAAGAGGAGGCGTAGGAAATGAGCGAAAAGGAAAAACAAACAGATGACGGATGTTCTAATGTACCTTTTGACATTCCGAATCCGAAACTATTCCGATCCCGATGTGACCATCTGACAAAGCTCTCACTCTCCAAGGCCTCCGACGAGAAAGTGAGCCATCTCATCTCGCTAGTCAGCTAATTAATTCATTCTACCCCGAGTGGCGTCGTCAGTAATGAAATTCGGACGTGGTATTTGCTCGTGGATTCTTGCCGTCGCCGTTCAACTTGGTAATGTCATAGCGACCCCTACAGTCGATCTGGGGTACGCGACGTATGAGGGCTACTACAATGACACATACGGTCTCAATATTTGGAAGAGGTAAGCCGCTAGTTCATATTGAGGCTGCATGGGACCCTGCGCTGACTCGCAACCAGTGTTCGATACGCAGCACCTCCAGTTGGAAATCTGCGATGGCAAGCTCCCCAGCCTCCCGTAAGGGACAACGGTCGAGTGATCCCGGCCGTCGATCAGCCACCGCTGTGCCCGCAAACTGGTGCCTTTGGTGTTCCTGAGGCCTACGGGTTTAACTCCGGCCCTGGCGACGAGGACTGCCTCTATCTTAATGTATACGCTGCCCCCAATGCTACTAACTTGCCTGTCCTGGTCTGGATACGTATGTACTCTTGTTTCTTATCCTAGTTTGACTCACGGTGATCTGATCATATCGTTCAGATGGAGGTGGCTACTCTGTCTTTGGAGCTGTATACGACCCAAGTGTATGGATGAATACGAATAATAATGGGTTCATCGCCGTCGAGATCCAGTACCGATTAGGTGCATTTGGATATCTCGCTTCTGCTGACATTAAGGAGAGTGGTCAGCTCAACGCTGGCCTTCTGGACCAGCGATTCGCCCTCGAATGGGTCCAGGAACATATTTCCAAATTCGGCGGTGATCCAACCCGCGTCACCGTTGGAGGTGAATCTTCGGGCGCTGGCTCAATATTGCATCACACCATGGCTTACGGTGGCGAAGAGTCGGGTCTCTTCAACAACGTTAGTGCCTCCCTTGAGTCCGTCAAGGGATGTCTGTTAACTTGCCTCCTTCTGCCTAGATTATTGCCGCTAGCCCTTACCTCCCCCCTGTCCATAGGTATAATGACACCGTTCCGACCGCTCGGTATGACAAGTTTGTTGAGTTGGCTGGCTGTGGCCATAACTCATCTCAGCTGAGTAATTATTCGAGCACGTTTGACTGTTTAGTTGCCGTCGATAGTGCTATACTGCAGAATGCTAGCGGTACTGTTTCCACAACTCTTGGTTACTTTGGGAGTTTCGCATTTTTACCTGTCATTGATGACGATTACATACAAGAACTGCCATCAGCACAGCTCCTGCGCGGAAATGTGACCGGGAAACGGGTTCTCGTTGGTGTAAGTTCACTTTATCAAGTCTAGAAATAATGCTGACATATGATAGAATAACGCCAATGACGGTGTGCCCCTGACTAACCCTGAGGTTGACACACGACCGAAATATGAAAGCTTCGTCTCGAACACCTTCCCATTACTCACTTCGGAAGATGTTGCGCTGCTCAATAGTGTATATCACATTGACTCCTTGCCGAGCGGTGATGGCATCCCGTATGACACTCTCGGCTTTATCGGCCCAACCGCATTGTATCAATCTGGCATAGCTACAGGTATACAGCAAGGCGCCTTTAATATGGCTGCTGAGAATACCTTCGCCTGTCCGGCGGAATGGTTTGCCGAAGCGTTCAGCACGGGGTTTAGACAAGCCTGGAAATACCAATATTCGGTCACTCCATCGTATCACGGCGCCGACTTGAACGCATACTTTTCCGACGACGTCACTTTCCCTAACGCAGACTTCAGGCATGCGATGCAGAAGAGCTGGGGGAACTTCGTTATTCATGATAATCCCATCATATCGGTTTCCGACGCGACTGCTGGTTACACGAATGCGACGGTGCCGGTTGGCATGTACGGCAATATCGACTGGCCCGAGTTCACTCTCGAGAATCCAGTACAGATGAACCTTAATACCACTGGAGGAAATGTATCTATAACTACGGTGCCTCCTTACCTGAGTTACTATGTTCGGGGCGGAGTAGGTATTGTTAATAACTTCAACCTGACTGATTCCTTCACATGGGAAGGCGGTCGTGGTGAGCGCTGCTTGTTTTGGCGTACAGTCGCGGAGAGGGTCCCTCAGTAACCAGTTGGATATATTACATTAGATAATTCTGAGACCGTACATACATCTTAGTATCTGTTTATAAACGAATATTTAATTATATCATTTCTAAATCCAGTGGCAAGCCCGAGGAAACCGAAGGCCTGGAAAGGGGGTAAAAATACGGGGTCGCACAATTTCGGGCTTCGTGATTGGCCGGCGTATCGCTTTCACCGCGGTATTGAAAGATTCCATATAAGGCTCAAACACAAGAACATAAACGACATCGAACCAGTCAGTTTACACAAACAACCTAAGAATAGATTAGCTGAACTCTTATGAGGCGTGACGTCTCGTAGGCCTTGAAAATGCAAATTCTGAAGTTGTTCTCTGTGATTGCTCATGTAAGTCAGACGTACCACGTGTAGACCGCGTTGGTCATGCTTCGCAAGTCAGAAACATGATCCAGTCAGTAACATGATTCTCTTTGTCTTGCTTGCGCAAACACAACAGCACAGCCTCAAATTTCAGGTCCTAGAGGGCAAATTCGAAATATGATATTTTCCCAGAAACCGATAAAAGCCATGTCTCCCCAGCCCAGAAAAGTTCACAGAATAGGTGTAAAGCACAAGACACTCTCGACTCTGAATCTTACGCGGCTCCGTGGCGATACTCACCAACACCACAGCCTGATCGTAACAAAGCAAAATAAAACCGAACGCCACAGCCGACAGCGATGGCGCGGCAGTACGCAGACCGGGACTTATCGGCGAATAGCTGGTGGCTGAGAAACCACCTGCTGCCGGTCAGATTTCCCCAATTGCCGACGAAGAAAGAACTCATCTACCGCATATTCCGAGCCGCGTATCCAAATGGCGCAGTAAGTTTCCATGCATACCTTTGATTACGAACCAGTACACATCACTTCAGCCTCACTTAGCACTTCCTCCGAGCCTGCGCCAAGACCGTGGCATTTAACTCCGAGGCTCTATTTCCATCCCTCCATCCCTCCATCCCTCCCTTTTCCCTTACCTATTCAACTCATTAGCAATCAGCGTCTAGTGACTTACCAAACCTACTAGTTCATAAACGACAACCTGCAGCTCCAAGAGCTCCGCGACAAGAACATCGTCTGGGAGGAGCTGGAAAAGCAAATCCAGGACGCGGCGCGGGACCTGGACGCGTTCGCGGCGCACCTGCAGCGGGGGGTGCGGGGGCTCCGGCAGGGCGGGGCGGCGCTGGGGTTCGCGCGGGAGTACTTCGCGCACCTGCTGAGCGAGGCGCGGGCGGCGCTGCTGGCGTCGCAGAACGGCCGCTTCTTCGAGTTCCGCGCCATGGAGGAGCTGCTCGTCCGCTACCGCGCCGCCAACGGCGAGGCTTGGGCCCGACTGCCCCCCGGCGCTGGGCTGCCGACTACTGCGGGCCTGACGTTCGCCGTGGAGCACCTGGAGTTCGCGCAGGCGAGCGGTGCTAGGGCGCTGCAGGGTCGGCTGCTCGAGTATGATGCCACGCATCCGGGACATTGAGGGCGCGGATGGAGGCGTTTGGGGGAGATTGGGTTGGTGGTAGAATGCGCTCTTACGGGATGGGGATGGCCAATGACATGAATCCTTATACGTATGATTATACGGAAATAGTAGTAGATAATTAATTACCTTGACATCAATATTAGATCCTGGGAGAATATAAGCATGCAATGAACATTCGATTTCGTAATATTGCCGTGTTTATCGGGATTGCGATAGTGTGTTTCAACACATTGCCGCGATGTTTAAGCTCCCTTGCCTGTCCTAGGCGAGGAGCCCGAGGAAGGCGATCTTGGATATAATCGTCACTTTTTGACTCCTCTATGAGTTAGTAAAGTCGTACTAGTAGTAGTAGTATTGAACTAATTAGTTTCATCGTACATCAGAAATAGTCTTATGGATAAGGTTCTTCATATGATCTCGGGAGATGGGAATTGAAAGGGGTACCTAGTTCATCACCACCATGTTCCATATATTTTCCCTTCCGTAAGGAGGCTGGCATAATCCTTACTTCGATTGGTTCTTCTTTCCTCTTACATAATAATCGACGTTTTCAATGTTATTTCCTTGCCCGAATTGTCTATTCATTCAAGGACAGGGTCAAGAAAGCGAGATTGTTTGTAACTTGGTGGCTGGCAATATATTAAGAAACTGGGGGAATGCTTGACAGTTTCATTGGACGAGAATGAAACTCCAAGGTTCCTGTATTCACCGTAAAAGCTGACATTATCAACATTTTCTTATCGATGTGTTCTCATGATGCCGGGAAACAAGGTCTAACCTTGGATTTGGGCGAATCAGACACTGGCTAGGAGGATGACTAAGATGACAGGTCCAAGGATTAGACTCCTGGGGCCGGTGTTTCTAAAGTCTTGGCATCTCCTTTAATTGTTCGGGATTCGTCGCTTTGGCCGCCTCAAAACGCCTTTTCAACTTCTACTACGCAGTAAGACCTAGCAACGTCGCAACATACCATTATACAATATGCAGCCTGTAAATAATCGAAATATATCTCACGCCCGACGAAAATGTATACCGACCCCTATAATTGCTACCCAGGCGGGCAACAGCCTGCCTGCACCCATCCCTTGTCTTGTTCGCTTTTGCATTTGAAAGTTAGTACGTGTCTTGCAGCAAAGAGTCTTCGGTAGATTTCTATCAAACGCCCGACCGACACGAGATATTTGTTTTGCCTACAAGGGAGCCACGTGTAGGAGGTGATCGCTCAGCGAAACAGAACAGACCAATTACTACCCCGCTTCTGTGGACGTCAACTCTAGCTCGTGCGCTCACACGCTCTCAGCTAGTGAGGTTGTTGTTAGAGTAGTAGTAGGAACGGAACTCTGCATGGGTTGGGTTGCAAGGTCAGCTCTGGTTTTGTATTGCATGCAACTACTCACGCTCGCATAAGATCATCGGCATGTGTGCCACACCCACAGATGTGGAAATAAGCATCTAGCCTTCGAAGTGTGCTTCAGTTGCTGATCGATCTGAGTGTAACCGTGAGACACGGAATGGGATGATTTCATGAGATAATATTGAATATACTTAGCGTGCCGGATCTAAGTAGTCGGGCATTTCCCATTCTTAACCGTTCTGCCCTTGTCAATCTTATGTCTTGGTCGATGTCGGCTTCCACAATTTGCCTTTAATCGCTATGGCGACGGCTACCTACAGCCCCGAGTACTTGGCTGAGTCTAGAACGACATTACTTAATGCTTTTTATTCGATCCCCATTCCTCTCGAGATCATCAGCACGGGCTTTAGGCTATGGGTCAAGGCAAGACCTTCGTCACAAGGCTATTTAGCTTTTGACGACTATCTCATGATCTGGGCTACAGTATGTCCACGGATCTTCCTGCAAGCCTAGTACAGAGTCTAATCGATGTGTCTTAGATGGTCGCCGTTGCAGAATGTATCGCCGGCTTAATTTACGGTCCGTGAAACCTGAATGCTTTCGTATAGGAACTTGTTCTGATCTGTATATCTTAGGGGCGCCTAATGGACTTGGGCGTCATATCCAAGCAGTCTCACTGGAAGACCGACAGAAGTTTTTGATGGTAAGCTAAGGAATAGCTGCTTTCAATGCCTGGCCACTATCTCACAAACAGTAGGGCGATTACATCTTCAGCCATTTCTACGATGTTGCCATCGCCAGCACCAAACTTTCGATCCTGGCGTTGTATTACCGGATCTTTGCAGCGCATAAGTTTCGTGTCGCGGTCATTGTCACTATCGTTATCGTATCCATGTGGCTCGTGGTAATGGAAGTCGTACTCGGCCTAGGATGCCGGCCTGTTCAAGGCTGGTGGGATGCCACCGTCGCCGCTACGGCTACTTGCGTGGACAAGGTTGCCTTCACGTATTCCACAAACATCACAAACATGATCATCGACTTATGGATTTTCGCCATGCCTATACCCATCATTGTTGGTTTACAGGCTAGTCGAGACAAGAAGATGGGACTTTGTTTCCTATTTTCTGTAGGGCTGGGAACGTGTGCCATCAGCGCCGCTCGCCTGTCTGTCGTTGTTTCTGTGGGCTCCGAAGATATTACGTGTATGATCTAACTCTTGTTCCTCTCATGCCCATTGATCTAATTGACTTTTGTTCCATTTAGGGAGAGAAGTTCCATTGGGAATTCTATCGGCCTGGGAGCCATGCGGTGGCATCTTGTGTGCGAACCTACCCCTCATCTACCGGGCCTTGGTCCGAGGCATCAAGCAGATCCGCTCGACAGTTAGGACCTCTCGATCTCGCAGTCGTGACCTCAGCGCGCGGCCTCGCTCGCCATACCTTGATTGGACACGACTCACCAATAGCGCTTCCAGCAACGCAGGTGCCGTTTCAAAAGTCACCGTCAGTAGGGGTTTCACAGACCCGACCGAAATGGAGATTATGGGGAAAACCGGTATTAAGGTGGAACGCGATTTCAAGCAAGAAATTCATCGTGAATATTAAGTTAGCACTCATCTTATGCGTCGCGAGTTACGTAAATTTACGACCCGGAGTCCGTGGCTAAAGATACTATTAATGTGTTTGGCTAAGATTTTTTACAAATATATTCTTCAATGCCTATTTAGATATTATGCTTATTGAAGCGAGAATATTAACCCTATCACCAGAACCGTGCCCCTTCTGCTTGACCCCTTCATTATCCTTCATCGAATATGATACCACTTAGTCGAACGTCGCAATCCAGGACTGAAGGATACTGTTCACACCGTTGGGATCTTCGATCAAAGCCCAATGGCCGGTGCTAACATTGGCCCTAGTCAACTTGTCAAACCACTTGTCCATGCCTTCGGACAGCTCCGGAATAAGTACGGGATCGTTGAGTGCTTGGATGAACAGCGCCGGCATAGTGAAATTATGACCTCCCGCCTGGGCGATCGGTAGTTGGTCCTCGAAGTTGATCTCAGCCGTGCGGTACCAGTTCAAGGGACCTCGAAGGCCCTGACGTTGATACTCGGCCACGTATTGATCAAGTTCCGTATCGTTGAGCAGAGACGGCTGATGCAGCTGAGGGAGAGCATCCAGGTCTAAGCCGTTGGGCGAGAAACCCTCCGTGCCGTTCGGAGTCTTCGCAAAGTTCACCGCCAGCAGGAGTTCGCGGATCTGAGTCGCGTTTTCAAACTTCCTGTCGAGGTAGGGGTTCCGAAACTGGAGCTGGTACTTCAACGTCGGATACTTGCCGGCGGCAATCTCGTCGGCTAGGTCGACGTACTCGGTTGCATATGGGAAAAACGGGTATGTCGCCGAGAAGATCCCCTTGAAGAGATCGGGGTACCAAGTGGCGAACGGCCACACTAACCCGCCGCCCCAGTCGTGGCCGCCGAGGATCACCTGCTCGCCGGGCACGATCTGGTCTAGCAATGCGGCCAGCTGGTCGGATTGTTTTTTGAAGGAGAACTCGGCCACTTCGGCAGGCGAAGATGTCGACCCGTAGCCTAGCATCTCGGGGGCGATAACTTGGTACCCGAGCGAGGTAAACAGCGGTACTTGGTATTTCCATCCATAGGGAAGATCTGGCCAGCCGTGGAGGAGAAGTACGGTTCCTTTGGGCTCGGCGGAAGGCCTGGCTCGGAAGTAGTGCCAGGTGTTCTCCCCGATGAGTACGGAATGGCTAGAGGTGAAAGGGTACTGCACGGGCAGACCAGGGGAAGCCGTGGCTGAAGCCACTGAGAGGCTCAGGATCAGAGTCTGGAAGAGGTTCATCGTGTATTCGATGCTTCGGAGGCGTAACAGATCTTGCTATGTTGGGCTATGATCATCTTGACCTTCTTGTCGATGATGCCGCCTCATTATATCCTTCATCTGAGGCTATTCCGATTAATAATTCATGTATTACAAATCTCTATATTGTGGAGTATGAGAAAGGTAGTAGCCTTGATCAGGGATCATTTGCAATAGCGCCGGACAGGGAATATCAGTAATATAATTGGAACCATGTGTTAAAACCAAGTTCTCATTGGCCTGATCTCTATGCCGACTCAAGGGGAGGCTATCTCCTATTTCGCACTTCAACATACCCGTACATCGATGGTAGAAAGGGCACGACATCCGGGGCCTTTCCTGAATAATCATCGACTGTATTATACATTGAAGTCCTGATAACGTGCTTTAATTTGCTCACATACATTCCTTTAGATTGATAAAAAAAATATCTGCCTCACGACATACTTGATTACAAAGCACGGTTTGCTCCACCGGGTCACTGAAGCACGACAAATATGCAGGGTTCAAAACAATTCAATTCAATCAATCACTTTCCTCATATTGATTGAATTGATATCAATATGCTGTTATCCTATATTGATTGATTGAAAT
>MU388448.1:0-33935 GCA_022578535.1 Jackrogersella minutella
TCCTGGGTTGGATATTAACGTCTCGTTCCTTATCAGCGGCCCCCCCCCCCCCCCTCCAACCTCAACTAAAGTGGTCGCCCTCGCCTAACTTGTCTGCGATGCCCAGCCTGACCAATCTCCTATACAGCTCTTTCTTGACGGCCGCCTCGTGGTCCTCGCGCATCTTCTTCTTGCGCTCGTACACGGCCCTTACACAACGGCGGACCTGGTCCTTGCCCTCGTCGAAGTTGGCGCGTGCCAGTGCCACCACCTTGTCCACCTGCTCCGGCGTGTACACAAAGTTCCACGTGCTCAGATAGTCGGAGACGGCTGGGTTGACGCCTTCGACCTTCGGGTTCGCTAGGAGCGGTAGGTACACGACGGTGATCCCAGCACTGGGCTCCGTAAGCTGCCATGCCAATGTGTCGTCCGTGAGTGCCTTCATGGGGGGAGGCGGTTCCGATGATCTTTCTTCGGTTGTGCCGACCCAGATCGTACAGTAGCCTAGATCTGAGTCTTCAGGGTGAGATATATCGTGCTTTGCTTTGGCGGTTGGCTCCGAGGTTGTCCTGGCCGGTTTGCCGTTTTTATCTGCGTGGGTCCCTTGGTCTTGCTGTGCCCGGTGCAATTGAGACTCGGCGTCGGCTTTTGATTTCGCTTGTGCTGACTCAAGTTGTTGCTCGATTTTCTGTGCCGAATCTGTTTCTTTGGGCCATCCAACGCCAATTGGCCATCCCTTGATACCGCGTTGGCGGGCGTAACCATCTGCTACAGATAGCCAGTTATCCGTCTTGACATCAGCGGAAGCGTCGAATGCCACAATAATGTCAACATCGCGACCAGGTCGAAGTAAAGGGTAGATAGGTAGGTTATTTGACATTCCAGCATCCATTAGTTGTATGTATTCGTTATTATATATCGTAGTAGGCGTCGTGAATCGTAATTTTTCTTCCATGTTATACGTAAAATTGGGTATCTGGGCCGGGTCGATGGGATGGACCTTTACCAGATCCTCATTATACCCATAAATCATTTCGTCAATTGCAGAAAAGCCAGTAAGGCTTTTCACAATTGGTCGAATCTCTCGATAATAGTGGCTAAGAGTCGCGCAAAATGCGCTACCGAAAATACCCATCATAATAGGCATACGGAGTTCAGGTAGATGAAAGCCATTGCTTTCCGGAGGTACATCTTCTCCGTTGTTGAACCGCCGACCAAGTGACCAAGTTGGAATTCCAGCGTTAAACTCTTCGCAGAAAAACTCATAGGGGGTAAATTCAAACCACTGAAACCATGCTTCCTTCTTTGCAATCTCCTTTGCTTGCTCCGAGCTGGCGACGCCGGCTTTTGACACTTGACCAGCTATATCCGGGATCTCATGGCGGACAGCAGTATAGATCGGCATCGGGTTTTGTCCGTATTTTATGTACTGTCTCTGGTTGGAGAGTTTGAAATCTCTCTCATTGATGCCGAGCTCGCCCCTAGGCACTAAGAGCCTTGCAGCAAGCAGAATGCCGTAGACATCGACGAGCCCAAAATCCGCCTTCGGGTCCCCTTTGAGCTTCTCAACTAAACTACTAAGAAGTAGCTTGCTGGTCGGCGATGACGTTACTGATGCAAATGCAACTGGCGGGTATGCAAAATGAATACCTATCCTGGATTTTAAGTGGTCGACAATGTTGTCAAAATGGTGGTTCGAGAGGGATGAGTTGTATAAAGATTGAAGCCAGCATGAACCGCTCACCCCCGATGTATATGTAACACAATCGAACAACCCATCTTCTTGAGTAGCAAGCAACGAGCCTGTGCCAGCAACCAAGGCCCGTAGTCCACCACCAGAACCACACACAGCTATAGTGGGGACATCATCGGGATTCACGTCCTTCTCCTTTAAACCAAGATATCTGGCTAGGGCTGCGGTGGCGATTTTCTTTCGGCGAGCTAGGAACTCTTTTTCTTCGTCACAGAGCTCATCTGAGACGCGTACCTTGGCAGAATATTGAATTTCAGGGTGGATGAAGGGGTCATGGGCTTCGTGCCAGATATCGTTGGCGAGCGATCCATCCTTGATCGAAAGCTCACGCTGGAGTTTGCGGATCTGGCTGGGAAGAGTCCTAGACCATTCAGGCAGGATTAAATCGACGAGGCGATCAGACAAAGTTGACCACTCGATGTCGGTTACATTTGAGAAATGCTCAAATTGACTAGCAAATGAGGACCATGCGTTGTCCTCGGATTGAGGCTGCGATTCATCATTTTCGCAACTCGGGTCCTTTTTACCTTGTCTCACAAGCCTGGCTCGCCGTAGTTCATCGCCTGGATATAGCGTGTATATAAGCAAGCCGCCTAGAGAACCAAATAAAGCCACTTGCGTGAGGGAACGTTTACCAAAACCGGTCTCCCTCTGTTGCCGACTGCGAAAAGTGAAAAAGCCACGTGGGAATTGGTTTTGATGTGACCATGAGGATCGACCAACAAGTTTGGATGCGCCGGAACGGATCGGCACCAGGGTGAATCGAGATGTTCTTTGGACTAGCCTACTTATACGTTTTACATAGCAGGATGCTAGTAATTTTTGAGATCTTCGGAAAGATCCCATAGTTGCAGACCGGTACAAGTCTTGTCAGTACCACGGTATAAGATGTGCAACATGACTTCGCGACTTGATCATAAAAGGTGAAAAAAGGGATTATTTAAGAAATGTATTGAGTGAGAGGCTCGGATTCACGGGCGCTAAAAGTTATAATGTAACTTTTCGCCTCATGTACAGGCCGGTACTTAAGTAACTAAGTAATTTCGATAAAAGGTCTGGTTCGTTCGTACTTGAGCTGTTGATATGGTACGATATCGTGACATCATTTATATTAAAAACGGATAACTGCAATATTATATTGTATATATGAATATATAGAAATGTGACTAAGCATGATAACTCAACATTTTTATATGTACTTAAGCGTATTGGGTCCTTGGCTTAACTTTGTATCACTTGACATGGATGCGTACCTGTACTACAACAACATTATTTATTTACTACCGATTCATAATTGGCTCGTTTACAATTGTGTACCTATTATACCTTCTAATCTTTAACCAGCGTAATATCATATTTAAAAAAATATCGACGACAAACTTGTATATGTAATTCTTCTTTACTCAGGCATTGACCTAGATGAAAGTAATGGAGAATGGAGATGCCGGTAAGTACGGATGTGTTTTATGTACACGTCTTGGCATCTCCTTCCCCCTTTTCTAGAAGTCGGGTGTGCTCAGACAGTGATCTGATAATCTGAAGAGGTGGTTGCCTTCCCAATTCTTTCAGTACATGATCGTGTTAGGTGGTTTCCTGAACATTTATTATTAAACCACGAGGGTAAGTGCCACACTTAGACAATAGTACTTTAACCCGTTCAACGAATTTACTTTCAAAGTTAAGATGGCCAGCGATATCTTCCACTCTTCAAACTACTACTCCCCCTAGTCAACTATTCTCAACACATGTTTTATATGAATCCTCAAAACTTGTGAAGTAACAACAGCATACGTTGAATTATCACAATACGGCTAAGGTGCATTGCTATATTATACGAGCACACCTACGTTATCCTATTTCTATGTCTCTTCATAGATGGTCTTTGCCCAGTAGGGCTTCCGCGCGCGAGAAGTCAAATGAAAGCGACTCAAACCAACGAGTTAAGTTTCCAACAATTCATATCGGAAACCCTAGCACTCGTCGACGGGCAAATCTCTCCTCGGCTTTCGCGAATCTCTTCGAGAAAGACGAGAACCAGCGCCTAAACCCCACAGTGCCTGACGACGCCTCCTATACGAAGGAGTTGCTACCGCTTTCCGCTCGCATTGAAAACATACCATCGTCTTCTAAGCTCAATGATGCCAAATATGATGTTGGGGTTCATCGTCCTAACACGCCTGTTTTCCCGACACTGAAACGTAGAGCCGCGGCCCTTTCTCTCAAACAAGATGAAGCGCCAAATGAATCTCATCCAACCTTCTCGTTGAACGAGTGTGATCCATATGCCAAGCCATCAAGGGTGAATATGTCGGAACCTCTCAAGTCACCGTTCTCCCTCACTAGAGTTCGCAGCGTTTCATCATCTTATCCATCGGAGGGCATTCGTTCTCCACCGGAGCATTGCCGCTCACCACAGATGAATACTTGGTCTGAAAGTCTTTTGTCTGAATTATCTCCATACGGCGGCTATCCGTCGCAGGAGACCTCAAGGAAGCCCAATGATTCAATAGACGATTTTTCAGCCCCTGATGACAAAATTGGCCAATGCCTCATGGAGGAATTGGCTGCGGCCGGTGGAATCTCAGATACAGACACGAGAACAACCAGTCGAGATTATACTGCTAAGCCGCCTCTTTCAGACATCGCTTTAATTGGACCCCCATGTGAGCAACTAGACATGCTAACCGAGACTTGCTATAACAATGTTGGAACCATCAAATCAGCACATAAAGGTCAGGGCTTACACTCATCCCGGGAATGTGGTATACCTTCGCTCGATGGCCAACGCTCAAGTACATCAGCTCTCAATGGAAGTTTCCCCGATAACCAGTCATCTACGCAGGTTAGCTCGTCTGAAGATGAATTTCCTTTTCGGCCGAGCAATACGGGTTCTACAGATCGCTTGCGCCTAAGCATAGAGAAACCCGCAACGCGCTCCGCCAGAATACACTGGAAGAGCCTAGGCAAGGCATATAACACAATGCCTGCGTCTGTGTCGCGAAAATCTCCAACGCGAACCCCTATCTCTTCAGCCACATCCCATTTTGAGAACGAACAGCTATCCGGATTGCAATATAGGAGCTCCAATGGGTCCTCTACTGCCATGGCTCATCGAATTCAGAAGTTCAAGTTCAGGAAATGGATTAAAAAAGTATGTCTCCGAACGAAGGTACGCTTTGATAGCGTTATCAAGATCGAAGCGGTGCCCCAAAAGACACTAGGTAAAAAGAAAGCAAAATCTCAGAGACCACGGCGGACGAAGAAGAATAATGGGGTTCCCAAAGCCAAACCAAAGTCGAAGAAGGTCACTTGGAAGTCTCCTAAAGCCGAGAAGAAAAAGGAAAAGGACACTAAGGAGTCAGGGGGGATGGCGCACCGATTCCTTCGCTCGCTCAAGAAGAAGAGTAGCATGCAGTTGCCCGTACAGGAAAAGTCCAGTGCCAGTCACAGGAGAGTACAATCTTGCCCAGCTTAAGCAATGAAAGGAGGAATGAGGCGATGCATTGTAACATAAAACTGGGTTGGTGAAGAATTACTCTCGATGAGTTTCTCTTGGGGATGATTTGATCAGGCATGGGATCGTGCTATTGTTTGAGACAAAAACAACATCGAGTCCTGGAGGTCTCTGATAGTTCTTGGACGAGTTGTACGTTTATTGCGTCGAACTTTGTTGGGTTCCCCTTTATATAATTAATCAAGGGGCATCCTATGATACTAAGCACTAATAGTCGTCGTCTGAAAGGAATGGGACATGTATAGATGGATGAAAAGAAGTAGTAGGTCTGAGTTCACTCATCCGGGTTTAGCATTATACATATAATACACACAAATCGATCGAGTTCTATCTAGGATTCTATGGGATACGGTTTATTGAGAAATGAAGAAAATCGTGATTTACGATGTGTAGATGATGTTGAAATCTTGGTATTATGAAATCGGGACAATTTTTAGGTTAAAGGGATTGTATTCAGGGGCTCCCCCAAGATACCTCAATGCGTTTAAATGTCATGATTATTAGTACGACAAAATGACAATCCAGCATTCTATTCTCCTCGTCATGAGAAAAAAAGCCGCGAAGTTATGGATTTTTTTTTTAAAAAAAAAAAAAAGTAAGGGGGAAATAGGTAGGCTCGAATCGCGAACCTCTAGGGAACAAAAAAGCTGGGGACGCGTGACTTCTTAACTGTCCTTACGAAAAACCCCTTTGGATTTTTCTACCTACCAGTTGCACCAGTTGGCACTAACTTCGCTGTACGTTCGGATAACCAATTGCTCAGCACCCTAGGCCTCCATTAGGACTTCTGGTAGCAGGTAGGAATCTTTTAGTTCTTAATACTTATAACCTTTTGTACGGACATGGTACCACGGAACGCCTACACCTAGTTGCTCAATTGACCATGGACAACTATGTCCCTATCATGTATTCACCAAGCTTGGACCTCAGGTAACTAAGTACCTAGGTAGATATGGATATTCTCATCCGACCAAGATATAATAGCATTCGACGTGAGCTCAATCAATACGATCAGCTACCTAGGTACCGATCCGATGTAAACTACCTAGTGTCTCTTACGCCTATGGTTCCGCGTCATACCGAAGCCCCAACCATCTATATTGTAAACACACAAGTTAGCAACGGCCCAACAACCCCCTTTAGCAGAAAAGGAGTAACATAGACATATTCAGGATATGTAGCAACTCACATTGGCTCGGCACATGGATATCCAAATCCAACTCATCCGCCCAATGCCACACCAGATCCGGATCCTTCAGAAACGCGCGGCCCACGATTATAGCATCAGCAGACTTCGCGTCCAGAATCCCCTGGGCCTGCTTCCCGGACGTGATCTCGCCCACGGTGCCGACCAGGGTGCCCGTGCCCTGCACAGCCTTCCTGACGGCCTCGGCGTACGGGACCTGGTACCCGGGCCTCGAGGCGATCTTCTGGCGGGCGTCGGTGCCGCCGCCGGTCACGTCGAGGAAGTGCACGCCGCGCGCGGCCAGGGCCCTGGAGAGCTCGCAGGCGTCGTCGACGGTCCACTGCGGGATGCTGGGGTCGTGCTCGAGGTAGTCGGACCCCGGGATGCGGCAGAGGATGGGGAACCCGCTGGGGACCTCGGCCTTGAGCAGGTCGACGACCTCGAGGAAGAGCCGGATCCGGTTGCTGAAGGAGCCGCCGTACTCGTCAGTGCGCTTGTTGCTCGAGGGCGAGAGGAACTCGTTCAGGAGATAGCCGTCTGTGGGGGTGGTGTTAGTCATATGATGGAGACTTCCGCTGAAGATTGTAGGTCATCTTAAAGGGGCAACAAGGGCATAGCTCCAAAACGGAACGCCAACATGACTAGGTTCGGTAAATATGGGTACGTACGGGCTCCATGAACTTCAATGGTCTATTTCACACGTTAGAATGTCTCATAACTGACTCGTCAAATATAGGACGGGATACTCACATCCACACCAGCCTTCAACGCACGTCGAACCGCAGCGACCCAGTCATTCTTGAACTTTTCAATATCTTGCTTGGTCGCTTCCCTCGGAACCAATGTCTGAGCGCTATAGGCCTCCGCAGACGGGGCGATGACATTCGCCGGCCATCCTTCAGACTACACCATACATTTATCAGCCAAGGGAATATCGTGAATACTGCACAGCGCTCTGCTCACATAATCCCGCGCTGCGGCCTTGCGGTCGATCCACGGAGCAACGGTGCTCGCCTTCCGTCCAGCGTGGGCCAGCTGCACGCCGAACTTCACACCCTGGCTGTGGGCGAAGTCGACGATCTTCTTCAGCGGCTCGATGTGCCCGTCCTCCCAGAGGCCGAGATCCTGGGGTGAGATGCGTCCTTCGGGTGAGACGGCAGTGGCTTCCGTCAGGACTAGACCTGGTCCTCGAGCCACGAAACTCCCGAGGTGGACTATTTTTATGAGTGGTCATTCTCTCTAGAAAAGGGGCAAGGGGTAAATCGCTTACCATGATGCCACATGGTCATATACCCATCTTTTGCGGAGTATCTAAGGATGAGACGATCAATTCTGCCCATTGAGGAGTATATGCGACTAGAGAGTGCTCACTGGCACATGGGCGAGACGATGATGCGGTTATGAAGCACCGTCTCGTTGATCTTCAGGGGTGAGAAGAGTGACCCTTCCGGTTGGACATCCCACGGTGTTCCAGCTGGAGGGTCTTGGATAGGGGTAAAGAAGGGAACCTGGCGGATTCATCAGTCGACCTATTTAAGAGGTATTGTACCATCACGCTGGGTTACGAGACTGACATTCGGGGCGCCATAGTTTATCAAATTCTTCTCCGTCGAACAAGGTTCACTTGCCACGGGAGCTTGGTCAGCAGCTTGAACTACCTTCTGTTCGGCCATATCGAGTGAGGGGAGATGAGTGAGACTGAGGAGTTCTAATCGTAAGCAAGGGAATTGGTTTCGGGTCATTTATACTCGAACTACAAACGCTCCATACCCCTCAACCGACGCCTTCATAACAGTTCCCCGTTTATTTGTGTCACATAACAATATCATTTCGAATATAGAGATCTTGGCAAAGTCTATATGGCCCAATTAACGTACGTCAATCACTGTAACCTTAAGCAGGCGGTTCTTAGTAATGCCCATACATGATCTTCCTCGTGCGACACAGCCATTGGGCACTGCATATTCCCTCAAAGATGAGACCCCAGAAAACCTAGTCAGCAATGTTGTATTACACGAGGTGTTTATCAGAACGTTCGAAAATCTAACTCTTGTTAGATATTCCTTACATCATCATACATCTCACAGCGTTTGTTATAGTGATCCAGCCAATCAGCTCTAAGTAAGCGGCAGCGCCGCCAGTTTGCCGCCGAGGGGGTAGGCTATATACTGTATAATGGCGGGGTTTGAAGGCGTTACCTTATGTCTTTCAGGTTTTATTGACTTGCTTGACTGAAGTCCCTCACAACCTCAATCAAATAGCATCGTACTAGAGCCTCTAATCTGCCCATTGCAGGCTATCGATAATACGAACTACTCAATGCAACCTTGATTGCGGCCGCGTGTTCATCGAATGTTAATTTTTGCATAAGAAATTTTTTTCTTAATGCAGCAGCAGCAGTTCCTTCTTTGGACTTGAAGCTTTCTATAAGTAGGTATGGATTAAGTCTTTGGCATTGTGGGTGAAGCTGTTGGTGAGACTATCGATTTTTATAGCCCCCTTAGCCAAACCCCTTCTCCTAAGCTCGTTTGTTGCATAATATTTAGACATAGCATATAATATGCAAAACCGGGAACTAAGTGGTTTTGTATGCAGTTAGCGGTAAAGGGGCATGTTGAAAGACGAGACATTATTACACTTAAATGTTTGTTTAAAGCCATTTCTAGAAAAAGGTTTAATAATAGTTGAGCAAAGGTTTAGAATACTCTCTAGGTCTATCGTTAATGATTAATTCTTATTTGATATGGGATATCTGGTTGGTTACCTTTATATGATGTTAGCCCCTGTAGTAAAGTCCTTCTTGCTATAGGAATATAGTCTCCTGTTTCTAATCGATGTATGAATGGCAGTAAAATGGCTACCTACCTCACACCACCAGGTTTTTTTCATTCATTTAGGGATGTAGCTCATTGGAATCTTTGTTGACGAACCTGAGCCGAGCATTATGACCCAAGGTCCTGAGCTTGTAGGCACCATTGAGGGAGGTAGAGGATTTTCGAAGGCTCATAAAGGAAACATCATCGGTTTAAATTTTCTAGGGGAGGATAGATAGACTATATAGAGATAAGAGTTTTGAAAAGAGGCAGAGAGTAAGTATATTGAGACGAGTAGGATTATCATATATTCAATGAATTCTTTGTTTTTTAATAACAACAAGTACAGATTGAAATGCCCCGGCTTCAATTAGGAGCCACCCGGGTTGATTAGACCATGACCAGTACGGAGTCGTTAGAACCGCACGTCGCAGGTCCTGACATGAAGAGATGAATTAGACGTCTGTACTGTCGCACTTCCACGTATATGACCTAGGTAGTTTATCAGAAATGTCGATCTCAAAAATCGAGAGCGAAAATATAGATTGCTGTTGACGGCCCAACCACCGAACCCCTTGAACGTTGATATGACGCCTGTGTTTAAAGAGTTGCCTGAAGCTCTTGCCGGCGTTATATTCCAATTCAATCATCATAAGAGCAAGATGTGCCCGTATCGGACTATGTCACCTCGGCTCTATTAAATCGAAATTTGTTAATTTTGGTGACCGATTGAAATTCAACTGGCTTGCTAGTGCACTTAATAGAAGTTGCGGGTTCAATTTTGGATCACTAAACAGTACCTATGGCTTGAGAGCTAGAACCATGGATAGTTGCAAGTCAAGTTGAGGGTAATCCGGAATAACCCGATACTCATCCCCCCAAGCTCTTACAAATAGCTCTATAAAAAGGAACCTTGGCAGTGGAATTGGTAAGTATGGACGATGACTCAGAACCATGCCCGGTGAGTCCCGAACGTGACTCGTGACTTGCTCGAGCTGCTTAATTCCAAACCGTGCAGGAATTGATTTTCCAAGCTGAAATCTATGCGCTCCTTCTCCT
Organism: Jackrogersella minutella; assembly: GCA_022578535.1. NCBI lineage: Eukaryota > Fungi > Ascomycota > Sordariomycetes > Xylariales > Hypoxylaceae > Jackrogersella > Jackrogersella minutella. Next base: position 10,305 of record MU388448.1, read on the forward strand.
GTCCGCTGATTCGCTCGGACGATCCGTGCTATGACACAGCGTGGGCATAAGGTCCCGGTGCGAGCCGTTTTGCTTCAACAGGTAGCCATCGCGAGGCTTTTAACGGAAGGGATATGGTTGTTGGTTACGATCTATCAGATCAGCTGCTGCATGTAGGTCCTGCATTAGCTCGGCTAGCTTTTCGACGGTGTGCATTGATGGTGATTTCGTCTATATGTCGTATGTAACTTATTAGATAATCCGTCGAATATATATTCAAGTCCTGTTCATTGACTTGTACTATGGCATCAAGACGAAATAGCATCTAAATCAGAGATCTAGTCCGAAACAAATTCACCATCACCCACAATGGCATCCCTAAAACCCGTCATCGTCATAATCCACGGCGCTTTCTTCTCGCCAATGCACTACCGGAAGCTCATCGACCCACTCCGCGCCCTAGGATATGTCGTAGTGAGCCCGCCCCTGCCAACAACGGGCCTCGACGACACCGTAGGGGGTAAGACCTACATCGACGACGTGAAGCGCCTCCTCGAAGGCCTCACGCCGTTCCTCGACGAGGGCCGGGAAGCCGTGGTAGTCGGCCACAGCCAAGGCGGCATCGCAGCTAGTGCCCTGACCGAGGGTCAGACCGTCGAGGAGCGCAAAGCCAGGGGCTTGAAGGGAGGTATCAAGGCAGTCATCTACATGACTGCCTTAGCTATACCGGAGAAAGGCGTAAGCTTGCTAAGTGCGGTTGGAGGCACGCCGCCGCCGATCTATCGAGCTGAGGTACGTCGTATATCCTTTACAAATTATCCTTATCTTTCAAGTTGCCGGCTTGATACTGATTTGGTACTAATGGCATAAATAGGGTCCCTTCTATGTCCTTACAGAGCATGCTCTATCGGCTCAAGAAGCCGACATGCGGGTGCCCGCAGAGGAACAAGCAGTGCTGAAGACGAGCTTAGTACACCAGAGCAAAGCGAGCATAGAAGCACCCGTGCAATTTACTGCAATGGATGTCACTGTTCCCAAGACGTTCATCGTCTGTACTGCGGACCCGTCCTTACCTGCTGCTCTCCAGCAGAGTATGGGTGAAGCCACAGGGTGCAAGATTGTTAAGATCGATGCTGGCCATTTCCCGTTCCTGGAGAGCACCGAGAAGGCCCAAGAAGTTATCGATGTCATCGTGGACGTTTCCGGACAGTGATAAAGACCATATAAGTCGAATTGAAGAGTCAGGTGGGTGATTAGGTATCTACCTAGCTCAGAGAAGCTGGCACGCAGGAACCTTGGCATGGATCATCTCCCAGCTCATCCCTTCGTATAATAAATTTGTATAATAGAGGCGAGACATCTTAGACCATAGACCAATGATCATTAAGTCTCAAATACCACCCCGTATCTCCAACCATCCACATGCTCGAAGAAGCCTTGCAACCTCGAAATCTCATTCATGGACTTTACTATATGGGCGAGATGTTAGCTCCTTCTTTAGACTGCCTTTTTGCTTACATCCGTATGGCCGCAGGAAAACGGCCACACGGGCCTATTATTAGACGATCGTCCAATCTCTGGGGGCTGATCATAGTACAGATTTCACCACGTGTACAGGAACTTGCAGTGCCACTCATCAGTGTTCGTCAGGTAATGTGCCGATTTGTTACAACGTTCAGGCCTTCACGCGGAACGTAATCTATCCAGAATATCCACAACCACCAATGAATAAGGTATCGAGGAAAACGAAGCCAACAATCAGAGAACATGGCGTTATTCCATTCCGTACTACAATGCAATTCAACGATCTGTACCTAGTACCTGAATCCTATTTTACAGCCATTTTCCCTTATTGGCAACTCCTCAAACGCCTGTCGCTGCAAATATGCTACAGCTTTCATGCTTATTCGTCATCAGCGAGCTCCTCAACTCTAGGAGCTACGTAGGATCGCTGCTGCGGGGCTGTCTGAACCTGAGTCGTAGTCGCGGTGGTAGTAGCAGTCGCCGGGGGAGGGTGACCTGTCTGGCCTGCAAGCTGTGCAGCCGACTCTGCATTAACCGACTTGGAGGCCTTCTTCTTCTTAGGCTTCGCAGTCTAGTGTCATGTTAGCATGTATATTTTGAGGTGAGATCAAGTAATAACAAACCTCATGCCAGGCCCAAACGGGACGGAAACTGTCCATGAAAGATACGTCTTCCCAGAGGTTGGGGTATAGCCATAGACCAGGGGGCACAACAAAGTACGTGATGCAGAATAGAATAACACGGAATATTGCCATGAGGAAGAAGAGACCGAGAAGCATCAAGAACCCCCAGCTGAGGTAGTAGACACCCTGTCGCAAAACGAGCGGCCACAGCGGGTATAGGACGACAATAAAGATAAGAACCAATGCGAGTGCAGCATAGACTTTGCGCATAATCTGGCTGCCCTCATACAGCCACACGTAGTACATATCATCAGCGGCATCCTGCTGCTGTTCGATCCTGACGGTCCAGAGTCCCTTGATTCGCTTTCCCTTCTTGGGAGCGTGGTCGTGGCCTTCGTGCGGGTCTACCTTGTTGACACGTAAGGCTAACATGGACATAGGTAGTAACTTGAAGGTGTTCTCAAGCGAAGCGCGGTCAGTGATCTCGGGAAGCGCGGGGTTCTTGGCGCGGGCCTTCGCGTAGGCAGGAGACTGGAGGGCTCGAAGAGCTCGTTTGACTAAGGAAAGATCGCGTTAATTAGACGGTCTCATTTTTATTTAGCGAATGACAGCTTACCTCTGAACATATCCTTGCGCTCTCCATTGATGATACAGGTGCGTGTCTTCAAAGTCTGACCCTTTAGGAAATTGGCGAGAGCGATTGCTACGGGATTGGGAGGGCCAGGACGGATAGGCTGCGGTTGACTTTGGGTCGTAGCACCTGGGCGCGGTCCTTGAGGTCCTTGAGGCCCTTGAGGCCCTTGTGGTCCTCCTTGTTGTCCTTGCCCACCTTGTCCTTGCTGTTGTCTCTGAGCTTGCTGCAACTGTGCTAGACGTTGGGCCTTGATGTGCTCGATGAATTGAGGGACGGTCATGCCATGCTTCTGTGCTTCGGCAGCAATCTGTTGTTGCATCGCGGCAATCTGCTGAGGCGACGGCATTTGACCTCCAGGGCCCACTGGGATCGGGATAGCTCCCGGAGGAGGACTTGGAGCTTGCATGGTGATTATTAAATTAAATTTGTGGTTTTTACAAATTGTCGCCGATGTGTAACTACGAAGACAGATTGAGAAGTGGAAAAGAATGAAAATGTTTAAAGATTACAAAGTGGAAAAAAGGGACGATGAGGATTAGTCGTCGTTTCCCGAATGGAAAGAATTTGGGACTTGACGCAAATCGAACAACCTGTCATTCTCAGCCTTAAGGAATTTTTAGCGTGAACTTACCTATGTACTAGGTACTTTTCGTCAATTATTCCGTTGAACTTCCATGGATTAACCGATTCATCGTGCACGGGCCAGATGAACAACCGGTACATAGATGTAGGTATTTCGTACCTAATCCGTACAGCAGGAGACAATTGGTTCTCGTATCGATAACGGATAAATAATGGAAAATGGCTTGACAATAAGACGGGAAGACTTGATTTTGAAACTCACAAATAACGAATCTGTTTCGTAATTGGACTTCAACATTTCAGCCTTACCTTCTAGAAATCATTGACCGAGCTAGATCTTCCAGCTAGATCGATTTTTCTTAACGTTCAAGATCTAAAGGTGCTGAAAATAAATAAATAAAAACATGTTCACCGACGGCATTGCCCCAACTTCTTATAATCAATCAATCAATGATGGTGGTAGTAGATGATGCCTCTTACGCCTCCTTACGTCCTCTACCCACCACATCATGGTTTATTTCTAAAACAAACCAGTCGCGCTTACAATGCCATGTTACCTCGACGCGTGAGCAAAAAACACACCTACTCACTCGAGAAGGTAATAATAGAAACTCGAGATGAAACAGATGGACACAATCAACAAACAACACGTTCAAACTCTCTAGAGTTGGCAGAGCCACTTACTTTTCTCTCCGTCTGCGGCTCCATCTGCGGATTCCCGACCAAACCAAATCAAGTACCCCCCCTCTTCATTCTGGTTTTCATCTTTGACACTTCTGCAACGTAAAATCGAGCGCGGTCTCCCGAACTTGCTACCAAGTGGAGACATCTACTTCGTACGAGACTACTATGCATGCTCTTAGTACCGTTTTTTGTCGGACGAACCATATGGCAGACCGTCCATCGTCATCCATTGAAACTCACTCCGTCGGGGATGACGAGAGACATGCTCATCCAGCCTACCCGAATCAAAGGCCCTAACTGTTACACTCGAGGCCAATCTGCGAAGCCCACGAGACACCCCCTCTCGGGATTCTGTGGCAATCTGTGGCCGTGTCCCTCCAAAATATTATGAGGGTGGGCTACTAAAGTCCTTCTAGATGGATCACAAAGCAAGGAAAACTAAGACAAAAGACTGGCTGTGCAGAACCGTCCATAATACAAGTGAGTGGGGTCCTGCAATCTTGGTGTGTGCCGCCAACCATCCGACTCCTCTCCAACACCCCGGTTCATAAGCGCCGACTGGACCACGATTTTTAGACTACAGCCTATCAAAGTCGTGGATCATCTGCATCCAAATCATCAACGGCTCCCATCGAAATCTGACCCTACGAAGGCCCAAAATGTCAGCGCCCGCTCAGCTGCTTGAGCCTAAAAGGTAGGTCCAGAAGCTAATTTCCTTTCACGTCTTTCCATAAAGGTATATGTAGGTAGTTATGGATCTCATGACCAGCTGCTCTCTTTGCTCTCTTAGCTAGCTCTCTTAGCTCTTTTATTTCTCGCCAACCGCTGGTCGTTTCTCTTTTCGCCCAGCGCGACATGAAGTCACCATGAAGGACATAGGTGGGATATTTGCTGAGGCTTATGCATCATGGTCATATTCTATTTCTCAGTGCTGTCAATCTTTGACTACTTACTTTGATGAGAAGCCTCATCACCCCGGTAAGTAACGACTATTATATCGAAAATAAAACTTCATTCTCCTAACAAGACCAGTCGATCGCAAGTCAATAGATATTGTTTATGAAGAGCCTTCGTTTATGCCGCCTCCTTCTGCGGCACCCTTTGGTCCGAGTAGGGGAGTATATGGTCAGGAGCGAGCTCCGAGGAAGAAGCATGGTTCCGGACAGAGCGGCTTCTCTGTGAGAAAGCTTTTGGTACGACCGGATTCATCGTCATCGCGCAGGCCGCAGATATCTGCTCCCACCAATTTTCGTCATCTTCATTCAGAGTCTTTCCGTTTTCCGGACTACGACCCATTACAAGTGAGACCGCATCCCGCTGGTTTTCGTCCTCTTGAACTCAGCATATACATGACTGATAATCGACTTTCACCTATCTTACCTCACCTTGACCATCCTACACCCCCAGTCACGCCACCTCCGCGCGCCCTCACTCTATCTAGTCGTAGTGAAGATAGTCCCCCTATCGCACATTCGCGTAGCTACTCATCCATGTCATTCCATATTCCCCGGAGACCAGTCAACGGCGGCTCTGTCTTCGACTCTCCGCGATCAGACGATAGCTCACCCCAGAGGCCCCAGCCGGCCAGAGTCAGGGACCGCACGTCACCAGAGGCGTCAAGCCCCATGATGGATGATCTTGTCGAGAGGGTTGCGAACGCCATGTTGGAACGGGACAAGCTACAGGAGCAAATTGAAGACGTTATTGAGAGGCAGAGCATTTACATTAGCAGCCGACCATCAACTGCAAATGGAGAGCCGGGTCAGTGCTTCGGCGCAACTTGATCGTGCTCGAAGACGTACTGACTGTTTCATAGAAATGGAGCCTATGCCAGACATACCAGCGTTGCCTCCTAATGCGCCCTCATTCAGCGAGCGCCTCAGTTCCGACCGCCCACACACTGCTCCATCTCAACCTTCAGTTCGCACGGCATATAAAGCTAACTCGTCACGCAAGGTAGAGGGACGGGTTCCTCCTCCGCCATTGCCGCTTCGACTGCGACCACCACTACGCAAGAAGAAATCCTTCTCGCGAGTATCTACCTGGCTATTCCCTGGCGAGGAGTATAAACAGGATATCAGCCTTGAATCTCTTACCAACGTTCCCAAACCAGTGACAGGTTATGACGGATTTTACCAAATCGCTGGTCCCGAGGACGACCAAAGGTGTAGCCTCGATACGTTAACCGCAAGCTCAGACTGGACCGTCGAAGAGCAGACAATGCCGACGAGCCTGTCACCCAGCAGCACGGCAACTTTGAAGGCGAGGCTGGAGCCTCCCATGGCGATCGCATCTGGACTACATCAACCAATGGTGCTGCCACAACGACAGAGTGTTGGCGTCGCTGTCTAATTTCTATTCTTCTGTATGATAGCATTCTATGATACCATTCGGTACTGAGGGACCGTGTATATATTGACGAATTTTGATGTGGCATTGGGCGGGACATATAGAGGCGGGCTGGAAAAGCATCTGAAGCAGGTCCTAATGACGATGCTCGTTTAAGATAGAGCTGGATGGTACTGAGGTCTCGGACCTCTGGAGCTCCTAACCTGTGCTGCTGGCAAGCAGATATGATACCCAATGGTAATGAGAGCGAAGTTGGTTCACGGAATGCTTCTGAATCAAGCGAGGCTTAATTGTCAGGCGAAAATCAACCTAGTGTTGCTTTGCGCTTAATGAAACGTATCGAATTTCGAGTTACCTATTTGGCATTAGTGACACTTGGTAAATGCTTAACGTCGCTTGGGTTTATGCTACATGACGGATTGCCCCTTGATAAATAAAAAATAAATAAACAAATAAATAAAGGCGCTGAATTAAATTTGGAAGTCGCGAATTATACATATGGGATGTACATGTGTACCTAGGTAATTGTTGTTGCCGGCTGAAGGGACATCAGTTGGGGTTCGTTGCACTTGTTGACGAGCTGGCAGCAGCTGGCCCACCCCCATAAACCCATAAATGTTTTGTACATCGGGGTCGGGTAACAACTGCGGGACCTTGACGATTTCACGGGAATTCAACTTTCACTTACTTTCCCGTCCTCACCTACTTTCGAAACTAAACATATACCGCAAACCTCAACCTCTGATTCATTTTCTCACGGCCTTTCACAATCAACCAACCATACGGCGATGAAGAAAAGTCGGCGATTTCACTCACCTTCACAATGGTCTTCACCGACTTGAGACGCCAGCTCATGGCCTTCGTGCCTCGAAGCTGGTACCAATACACCCTCGTTCCTGGCAATGACACTCGTACTCATGCGCGCAAGAGTACTGCAACTTGGGTTGATCGCAGCATCAAGACCTTGAGGTTACTTTTGGTAGCCTGCCTCTGCATCGCGCTCATTTCGTTCTTTCTGAGTTATATGTACGTCGTGTACGTTGATGAGGTGCAACATAAATGGCTCACCTTGTGCTAACCGCAATGTTATATCTAGGCATTCTATGTCGTCGCAACCATGCAATGGCTCTCCTCGTGACCGCCACTGCAGAAAAGAGACATCTCACCTGTGGGGCCAATATTCATCTACTTACTCCGTCCCTTCTGAGATCTCGCCAGCAACCCCCCAGGGTTGTGAGGTCACTTTCGTGCAAGTTCTCTCACGACATGGCGCGCGTGACCCCACAGAGCACAAGTCCTTAGCCTATGGTGCTTTCATTGACCGCATCCACAAGACCGTGGATAACTATGGAAGCGACTTCAAATTTATTAAAGGCTACAAGTACACTCTTGGTGCTGACCAGTTGACACGCTTTGGCGAACAGCAGATGGTCGACTCCGGCAGCAACTTCTACGAGCGATACAAACATCTGGCCGGTAGTAACTTGCCCTTTGTCCGTGCCTCTGGTCAGGAACGTGTTGTAGAATCAGCAAAGTACTGGACCCAGGGATTCCACGAGGCGCGACTGGCAGACAAGTATTCTCGCATCCCAGACGCATTCCCCTATACCATCCTGACCATCCCCGAAAAAGATGGCTTCAACAATAGTCTCAGTCCCAATTTCTGTCCTGCATTTGAGGATAGCCGACACGAGAGCGACGACAAACAGGACACCTGGGCCAAGAAATTCGTGCCTTCATTGACCGAACGATTGAATCAGAATCTGCCTGGTGCTAATGTAACCGACGAAGAGACCATCTACATGATGGACCTGTGCCCTTTCGACACCGTTGCCTATGTCAAAGGCGACAAAGGCAAACTCTCAAAGTTTTGCGAGTTGTTCACGATGGGTGAATGGCGAGACTATGATTACTATCAGTCATTGGGCAAGTGGTACGGCTATGGCAATGGAAACCCTCTCGGCCCGACTCAGGGGGTCGGTTTCGTTAACGAACTGCTCGCAAGACTCACAGGCCAACCTGTTGACGACCATACCACCACCAACTCGACGCTCGACGAGTCTGACTCTACGTTCCCTCTCGACAGTGTCATCTACGCTGACTTCAGTCATGACAATGACATGATGGACATCTATGGTACCCTCGGTCTCTACAACCTCACGGACCCGCTCCCAGGTGGCCGTAGAGTTGATGCGCACAAGGCCAATGGATTCTCGGCCACCTGGGCTGTTCCGTTCGCGGCGAGACTGTACGTGGAGAAGATGAGCTGTGGAAGCAGTAGGGAGGAGTTCGTCAGGATTCTGGTCAACGACCGAGTGATACCCTTGCAGAGTTGCAGTGCTGATGAGTTGGGACGCTGTACTCTCGACAGATTTGTTGAAAGTCAGAGTTTCGCGAGGAGTGGTGGACACTGGGACCAATGTTTCGTTTGATACCTTTCAGCTTCTAGCCAAGATCCTCTTTGAAGAGAAACAAGTGAAAGTCGCACGAAGTTCTGCATCGTGTTTAGCCCTTGCACTGCACTTAGCTTGATGTGTATCATCCTGATACGCGATTCTTAGTGGATATGGGGCCTGTTGAAGCATCCGGACTGTGTTTGGCACGTTTCCTTCACGGGAACCTGCTTAAATGTCCCACTTGGCTAGCTCCGTATCCAACTAATGAAAACGTAGTTTTCTAATAATAAATTTCTCTTTAACGAGCATGCTATCATTCTTCACATGTGCAAACGGTGGTTTTACCCTTTACAAAGGGTAAGAATTTATTATCGTTAGGCAGATTTTCTGCAAAAATCGTAAGAGAACTGAGACATATCAAGGCTGAGAAGCGATGCAGTGACATGATCACGGCCTTGATAGGCCTAAGTAGGGCCTTAAATGTAAGACAATTCTAACAGTTTTTAGGGCTTTGCCGGATTAGCTACATTCAATAGTACGTACATGGGTACAGTAGCGCACAGACCATAATCCCGTTAGATTCCAACGTCATTTTCCAAGTGGGGATCTTCTAATGCCCCAAGTGCCCCAAAGAGAAGGTCCCCCCCCCTCCCCCCATAGCCGGATCCATAGATTCAAGCAAGGGCCTGTACCTAAATTAGGCTACTCCATGCTTTGCTAGGTCGATGTGGCCCCACCGAAAACGACCCAAAAAAGCTTCCAAGGTTCCAGACCCGCAGCACCCGATAGCAGATCATAGCAGACAGATTGGAAGGAACACGCCGCCGGAAAGAATGTAAATGCTCATGTACCTTTTTCTAGTGTTCTCATGTACACTTATTATTATTATTTTCCCTGTTGCATGTTGCATGTCATCAGCCTCAACTCCAACTTCTCGCATTGTAAGACATACAGTATCTACAGACGACACGAACAAAGATTCTATCTCTAGTCTTTCCAGTAACAACTCCTGTCGTCCTATCGAACTTCCGACCCACCACAACGGTCCCATCCATCCGTCCATCCTCTCCCTACCTTAGTGTAGCTTCGCCACCTTCTCCTCGATCTGATTTACCCGACACTTCTCGATCGGTGCGAATTTGACGATCCTTCTATAGACCCCAAAAAGAGAGGAAGAAAAAGAAGAAAAAAAGAAACCGCAGCAACACCGACCGGACTACAGTCCGCTTTTTGCGACTGAAAATGGTCAGCCCCGTCGGAACCTTCTTCATCGTCCTATTCGTGCTGCTGATCGTCGCCGCGGTCGGCTGGATCGTCTTCACGCAGCTGCGCGCGAGACGGTTAGGTGTAAGTGTGCCCGACATCCCCTTCTCCCTTCTTCTCGTCCACCCAACCACCATGCTTGTATCCCTATCCTTCCCTTCCCCTCCCCTCCCCCTCATCGCTGCATCATGTCTGTCTTACTTCCCGGACACCACCGGACCGAATATCCCATCCTTCGTAACCAAACCATCATCAAACGGGTCACCGAATCAGCTAAGCTAACCAAATCTCGCCTGCGTTCTAGCTCCCCGCCCCACCCTTCTCATCCTACCTCCCCTTCACGCGCTCCGAGCCCTCGTCGTCCTACGGGCCCCCGCAGCCCGCGCCGGGCGGCATCCGGGGCTGGTTCGGCGACAAGATGCGCGCGCTGCGCGGCAGCGGCGGCGGCGGGGGTAGCCGGTCCGCGGCGGGCACGGGGTACGAGCGGCCCTCGCGCCGCGGCTTCGGGCCGCTCGACCCCGACGAGGCCTGGGACGCGCGCGTGGGTCAGGAGGCCGACGGCTACTACGGGTACAGCGGGTACGAGGAGCAGGAGCTGGGCCTGCGCCCGCACGCCCAGGGCGGCGCGCCCCAGCAGCAGCAGCACTTCCAGCAGCAGCAGGTGCACCGCCAGCAGCCCCCCGCCGACACCGCGTACGCCGGCGCCGCCGGCTACAGCAACGTGGCGCTGGGCGCGGACGAGCAGCGGGGTAGGACCCTGAGCCGCAGTCCGGGCGTGGGGCTAGGCGTCGACGGCGCGGGGGGGCGTAATCCGTTCGATGACGATGCTGCCGAGCCCAGTAACATGAGCTTGAGGGGCGTCAGCCCCCGACCCATCGACACGAGCGTCGCGAACGCGAAGAAGGGCGGCGTCGCGCATCATCACGACAGCCCGACGTCGGAGCGGAGGTCGATATTTAGGGAAGACGTCTGAGGCTTCGGCGTGATGGGTTCTTTTTTTCGTGGCGTTTGAAGTCGTCGATGCCTACTCCGAGGTACGGGTGGTGGTCTGCGGTCGAGATAATGTGTAAACTTTCCTCGGACGAGAGGTTGGTGTGCTTTTTAATATCTTCCACCTCTTCGAAAGAGACGGGATTACGAATGGGAACTACGGGAGTAGGGTGGAGGAGGCATTCTTGACACGGGGAGGAGTTTAGGGCGTTTTCTTCCTTTTTTTAATAGGGTTGACGGCAAAAGGAAAGGAATTGTATTCCTGCATTGCATCTTCACATACCGTTTTTGGGGGGTCTCTCCAAAAAGCTACTGGCGTTTTTTTTTATCGGGGGAGGCTGCTTCAATACGAGTGCGGATGCGGCGTTCCGATTTTCTAATGATACTTCTTTTTTCTGTTAGTTGAAAGTTTTTAATGGTGCGCCTTCGGACTTTGTAGATGATTTACTTGGAGTATGATGGCTGTGTGTGTTTGATATTGGGGACATAGTAGAGACGGGCTGGTGTTTGCTCTCTTGGTTGTTTTAATGCTGTATCTCCTTGACTGGCAGAAGGCAGCAGCAGCAGCAAATTACTATCAATAGAAACAAGTACAAAAGCTTTTATCCACATACCCCATACTTCCACATTTCAAAGAATGTACCTCATTTATAATCAATTCTTAGTGGCCATTAGAATTATGAACCTGTGGATTTTTTGTCTTGGCTGTATATGTTTCTATTGATAGTAATTTGCTGCTCCTGCTGCCTTCTGCCAGTCAAGGAGATACAAACTTCTGTACAGGGCTAGATACCTGGTGTCTACGTAGTTAACCAGGAAAGAGCAGAGTTACAAGATGAACAGAACTTCTCGACGTACCTAAAACGGACGGTCACTGCTTCGACCCAACTGACATACTGGGACCAGGGAATAAGCATCGTGGGTGATCTCGTAGATGTATGATGCGCTTATTTGTATCACCTAGGATAGAGATATATAGATCATTGTTTAATTTAAGAGTGTGGTTCAGGTACCTAAATATACTCCTGCTCTAGTAACATACTTCGCCTTCTCTATAGGATTGTTGGCATACCCCTATACAGAGTACAGTGCCCCCTCATGTACGACGGTAAGTTAATCGAAGCAGGGTGGAGCGCCAGCAATCAAGGATGAGATAGAGGTGATGATTCTTTGATTATAGATATTTTATTTTCAACGCTCCGGTTGCTAACTCTGTCGCCTGAATCGTGACTGTCGAGTGAAAGCTTCATTATACAGCGCAGCCATGTAATTTACAGAACATGGCTTGAAATATCTCAACTTCCTATGTCCAAGATATGAGCCAGATTAATATCCTGCACTTCCTTATAAGCCAAAACTTTATCATTAGATTCCTGCCCCTTCAACGGTTCGCTTTCCGTAGTACAATGGCCTAGAAACATGTAACAATCCCTAGAAGCTCGTAATAGGCTTTTAGGCATTCTTCGTCCTTGAAACAGCATAGCAGATCACTGGATTTCAACTCAGCATCATCCCTCTCCATCCTTGCTATGGTGCTGTCGTCGAGCAGCCGAAAAGACCAGCTGATCTCGGAGGCGATGTATCCTTCCTTTAAACGGACGGTGCTTGTCGGTGTCTTTGCATACCATGGTTTTTTGCCCTCGGTCGATTTTCTCATGCGGTATGGTAAAATGTTCAAGTCTTGGCAGAAGATACGCGACTTTATACCGGAAACCAGGGATCCCAGGCCTATTTGGATAGGAGTGATCAGCTACCAGCACACACTATAGTAAATATATTTAAGCCAATCGCCAATGAGGCTCTATTTCCGAGGAAATGATTCGCTAGTTATACATGCATGGGGTCATAAATGCAACCCGTGTAGCTTCTCCTACTTAGTTGTTAGTTGAGCCCTGAGACACGGCTGCACCCCAAAACATAGACACGCCTCTGTATCCGTGATGCTTTCCTACGCTCTTCTCATGGAAGGATTTCCATTGAAACCGCCTCTATGGTCTTGTGACTGGGACGATTGCTAACAACCAGCTGTTCAGAGAGCTAGGGATTGTCTACTTTGTAACAAACACTTGTGTCGAACTCATCTGCAGGATAAATGGCACAAATGTCCCAAACCAGAGGCACGTAAATGCTTGCCCCAAAATAGGTGGTGACACTGCCACTGACATCCCTAGGAAAATTGGAATGAGTACGCTTCTCAATGTGAAATGGCTTGCCCGATTTCGTCTACCGAGCATCTCATCGCCTCCACTAGAAGTCCGTGATTACATACTTCGGAGCGAGGCAGCTACCATGGGGTTTCTACAGAAGCACATATGCATTCCGTCGCCCAAAATTCTCGATTGGGCATGCGAATCTGATCCAAGCAACCCATTAGGACATGTTGGCTACATCCTGATGGAAAAGATGGAGGGGAATCCTTTGGACTGGCAGGGGGCAAGTCCATCGCAGAAAGAAAAGGTCATGCAGCAGTTAGTTGACATTTTTCTCGAGCTTGAGAGACACCCATTCGATACAATGGGCTCGATAATATCATCCGGAGATCCATCCGTATACGAGATACAAGGTTTCGCTTATCATGCAGCGTATTCTAGAGGAACTAAAGGGGGTCCTAGGCCTTTTCCACTCCTCACGGGGGGCGGCCAGTATCCTTATCAAACGATAGATTGATATGATAGTGAGCGGTGAGATCGGGGCTGCTTATCCAGTAGACGTATTTCTCGTGCACCGTTCTCGCTTGGATCTTCTGGGCGACGTCGAGAAAGATGTCCCCTCAGGGGAAGCCTTTTTCCTCAAGCACCCAGACGACAAGGGCGACCACATTCTTGTGAACGAAGATTTCGATATCGTTGGCATGATAGACTGGGAGTGGTGCCAAACTGTCTCAAAGGAATATGCCTTCTCCTCGCCATGTATGATGTAGCCCGTTGCGAAGTTCTACGACGGTTCTAACGAACTTGCTGACGAAGAACTACGCCTCGCCTATGATAGTCCGTGAAAGAGGTCGTAGCGATCTAGCAAAACACATTATAGAGGGCAGGAAAGTGCAGAGATTCTTCTTTTCCCTCGGCGCTGGTAGTGGGGCTCATGACCAGAAAACATTGATCGACCTTTTCATGGGTCTCAAACGAGCCTTCGATCCTGGAGAGGAGGAATGGGAAGAATGGAGGACCAAAGCCTTGGTGAATGAGTGGTAAAGGGTTATTATCACCGACGCCATCCATGACCCCTTTATAGGACTATATTCTGTAGCAATAGAATATGCACTTAAAAGCAGCGTTAGATTAAATGGCTCACGTAATAACGTCGTTGTCTTATATGGTATAACTAGCTAATCCTTGGTTACTGAATTGATATACCGGAAGTATGTACCTAGGTAGTTTAAAGGATAGATTACCTATATTACGGTGCAATACAGTAGGATTAACACATGGACCACTTAATGTGACGCAATCCTGCTAAATCCATAGTGTAGGTAAAGTGATCACTGACCAGTGAATCCTTAGTTTTCCTTAGTCCCATTAACACCTATGACATATATATGTTAGGTAGTCTGTCGCGATACAAAGCAAACACCTAACACGTATACCAATTCCCATTACAACGTATAAATATACTACATGGCGGGGAAGAAGGTCGCTAGCAATAGCAAGAAGGTCGCCGGCCAGGCCCGGAAAGCGGAGGCGGCTGCTCAAAAGGCCGCCGTGGAGGACAGCAAGAAAGCGGTAGCAGAAGACGAAGAGTGGCAAAAGGGTGCTAAAAGCAATGCCAGAAAGTAAGCCTCCCACTTATCGAATCTGTCATTATTGTCTAAAGGAGCATCTAAAATCCTTGACATGGGATTTAATAGTAAAACTACCTACTTTGCGACAAGCCATACTAATTGGTATATAGGGAAGCACAGGCCGCAAAGAAGGCTGAGCAAGCTGCTAAAAAGGCTGAGTTAGATGCCCTCAAGGCCGAAGAAGATGCGAGCTTGCCAGATCGTGCCGGTCCAAAGAATTCCAAAACGGCTGTTAAAAAGACGAATCGCGGCCTCGGCAACGCGTTGTCTGAGCTTAACATTGACGACGATGACGATGACAGACACACAGCATACGCAGCTTCAGGATTGACGAACTCTATGCTACTTATGGACGAACTTGTAGGCCCGAAGTCCGGAGTGAAGGTCGACAGGAATGCCGGGAAAAGGGTCAAGGCCGCATACGCCGCGTTCGAGGCGAGGAGACTGGCAGAGATGAAAGCAGAAGAGAAAGAGACGAAAAATATAAGGAAATACGGTGCCAAAATAAAAGAGATCATGGCAGAATTCAAGAACAGCCCAGAAAACCCTCTCGCCGGCAACCTCAATGTTGCTTACAACGCGACCCAGGAGGACATCGCGCAAGTCAAAGCACAGGACAGTTCAAGGATCAGAGCTCTACATGCCACCAAGTAGTATCAGTAGATTAAGAGAACGAAACGTCCCTAAGGAACCAACTTCAGAAAAGTTTAAGAGGACATTGAGGCTTGAAGAGAGCGAGTTTCTTTGCTATTGCTATGTGGGCACAGTCGGGATCAATTAGATAGGAGAATTAATGAATGGGTATTGATTGAGACCTGTTCATCTAAGAACGCTCTCGGGCAACTTTCAATAGAATGCATCTATAAGTGTGATTTATGTTATAAATTCAATAATCGTTGGTTAGAATATTCCACCCTTCACCCTCGGGGTTATTTTGCTGGCTTGCCATGTCGGTCGAAGATTTTGCCTTTTGAAGGTCTCGTGATAGTAAAATTGGAGGAGGACTATTGATGTTCAAGAGTTGAACGGGTAGAAGGGCTAAGCTTCGGCAACCCTCGGCTCAGGACTCGGGGTAGGGGTTATTTACAAGGGCAGAAGGGGCGGAGATGATAATAAAAATCCATTGATCCATCGCATTTAGTACCTGGGCAGTGACGTTCGCGGCTGCTGTACATGTGCAATACGAAATACAGTAAGTGCCGTATCGGAGATCGCTATCAGCAGCGTTGAAATTCCGGGGCACCGCAAACTCCATTTATTTCCACCACTACAGTCCACCTAAATACTAACAGATTGATCCCATATTTTTTTTTACCTACCCATACCCTTACTTACCCTTAGCCTTACCATTCCCCCGACACCCCTCCATCGTTCGCCCGTGCGTCGCAAGACGAGACCCCTAATTAGACATATGAGAAAAGACGAATATGTACTACTAGTTTCTTTCCCTTCCTTTTTTTCTCTCCTTTCTTTTTTAAGTCTGTTGTGATTCGACCGGGTGATCAAAAGTCGGCGGCGCAGTAATGCCATCGACTTCCTCGAATTATGTCTCGATGTCCGAGTTACCATCCCAAAGAGAAGGAAACGCGAGCGCTATCTTCGGTAATATGGACGACGTCGTCAAGAAGGCTGGCAATGTTGTCTCCGGAACCACGGCTCACACCACGAATTCAGATTCAACCGACGATGACGAGCTACCGATAGCAGGCAAGGGAAAACAGCCCGATAAGCATAGCATGGACTATGTGATTCGCTCCGGTATTGCTGGCGGTCTTGCAGGGTGCGTTGTATGTATTATCGCATATCTGAGGCTTCAATTGCGCACATTCGTCTCGTGCTAACACCCGTCTCAAGGCTAAAACCACTGTCGCGCCTCTCGACCGAGTCAAGATCCTTTTCCAAACCAGCAACCCGCAGTTCGTAAAATATCAAGGCTCATGGGCCGGCTTTGGCATAGCGATCCGCGACATATATGCACATGACGGAATAACGGGCTTGTTCCGAGGCCACTCGGCGACCCTCCTAAAGATCTACCCTTACGCCGCCATAAAGTTTGTCGCTTACGAACAATATCGCGCTTTCATAATCGGCTCAAATCGCCAGAACGAAACGTGGATTCGACGATTCGCGACCGGAGCATTAGCCGGCGTGTCATCGGTCTTTCTCACATATCCTTTAGAGGTTATCCGCGTCCGATTGGCCTTCGAAACGAAGCATAGGCACTTGTCGCTTGCAGACATCTGCAAGAAGATCTACTATGAACAGCCTCTGTCGAAACCATCCCCTGCGGCTACCCAATCGGGATCAGGCGCTATGAAAACTGTCGCTCAGGTTACGATATCTCCTCTACAGGCGGTAGCACCTCACTCTGGCCTTGTCAATTTTTATAGAGGGTTCTCTACCACAATGTTGGGCATGGTACCATATGCTGGCGTGTCATTCTTGACACATGACACCGCGGGCGATTTCTTCCGTCTGCCATCTATCCGGGCATATACTACCTTGCCTAAGCCTGCCAACGCCCCCGCTGACAAGCCCGCCCCCCTCCGCGCGTGGGCCGAGCTAGTAGCGGGAGGACTCTCGGGCGTAGTATCACAGACGGTAGCTTACCCGCTCGAAGTTATCAGACGACGAATGCAAGTAAGCGGCGCCGTTGGGGACGGCCATCGTCTTCGGATAGGAGAGACGGCGGGTTTGATCTTCCGAGAGCGCGGACTCTCTGGATTCTTCGTCGGTCTGTCGATTGGTTACATAAAGGTGATGCCGTTGGCGGCTGTAAGTTTCTACACTTACGAACGGTTAAAGATCATGTTCAACATTTAGACAAAAAGGCTCGTACATCGTACATATGGAGCAATTCAGACGGCATCGTTGGAGTGCAGGCGTTTTACGGTATATACCTAGTTAAGGCATAGCATGATGAGTGAAAGACCCAGCTCACGGTTAAGAGGGTCCAGAGACTATAGGTATGATTGCATAGGATCACGAAGCATTACATAGAGAGGAGTGTTATACACATTGATTGGCAACAGTCCCTATTTCCCTACTACTGCAAACTTGAAAGGAATATGGGTTACATGAGACCAGCCACTCGATCGTGAGTTGAGCATGAAAACTTGTAGCCGTCCAATATGGGATGATTGGTAACTTAGACCTGCATATGGTGGTATTCTAAGACACTTGTTAATCCCCTATTTATATCCGATACTTTTGCTTTTCGGTCGATACCGGACGCCACTCATCCCTTGGGCCGCGTATTTATGGCATCGTTTAATTTGACAGCAGCTACAAGATACATCAAGATATGAGTCTGAACATCGAACAACTAAAGCACCCTATCGTGAGGAGGTCAGAATAAGCTCTGTTTGGCCTAACGGCAACGTCGGCATAGTAAGGCTTAACATTAAACGCCTACATGAACACCTGGACACTCGATAGCAACCGACATAGGTAGGTAGTAAAATTTCCTGGAATGCCACCGCATGAGTCCAATCACAGTGGCCGGGCGCCTCTTTAATCTCTTAATCTCCTAGTGGCCCCCTCGCCAGACGCCACCATAGCGGCACCTAGTACGAACAAACTAACCGACGACGCGATCTGGAGCAAGCCACTCCATTAACAGGAAAAAGACCTACGTACCTAATGCACCCTTTCTCCATGTCTCGAACTAAGGGGGTATGGTACCCGGCAAAGGGAGACGGTGCCGGAGCTATTGGATTCGAACCTGGCTGATGTCATCCGCGAGCTGAAAACGGGCAGCGGCGAAATGTGACTTGTCAATGGGACCGACTGCTATTTCGATAAGGGAGCGGAGAAGGGGGCGCATTTCCGCTCGCTTTCGAAATTTATCTTTTAAGGATCTGCCCCCCGTGGTATTGGATACCACCATGACTTGTGTCGTCTAATGCCTTTTCATATGTCCGTTGAGTAGGCCGAGGCATAGGTTAGAATATACAGTATAAGTTTAAGTGTATCTATACAACTTCATTTCAACCCACCACACTCATTTCTCGTCTATCCAACTATCCAGACAACAACCATTCCAAATCTTTCCACCTTGCCTAAACCGTAGCCTTCAAATCCATCCTCCGACAGACTCCGAGCTCCAACCCAACCCACCCACCCACGATGCCCTTCAAACCCGACATAAACCCGCCCGCTGCAGCCGCAGGCCACCACCAAGCCGTGCCGGACCCCCTCGCGCACTTCACGGCGATACCGTGGTGCGCGGCGCTGCTGTCGGACCCGGCGCTCCTCGACGTCGGGGTGCCGGACCGGCGGCCGCTGCCGTCGGGCGAGAGCACCTTCGTGCGCAAGACCATGAACGGGCCCACCACCGTGCGCGCCTGCGTCACGTTCCTGCGGATGGTCAAGCCGTCGCCGCACGACAAAACCAAGACCCGAAGCGCCGGGGAGGGAAAAGGGGAGGGGGAGGGAAAAGCGGAGGGGGAGGGAAAGGCGGAGGGGGAGGGGGATGGGGAGGAGAAGAAGAACAAACCGCTGTCCGCGTCCGAGGCCCTCGTCGGCGGCGGCGGCAGGGACAACGGCGAGGACCCCCGCAACCCGTTTATCTTGTTCAACGCCCTGGCCGACCTCGGCGTCGATCTGCAGAGCTACCCGGGCATCATGCACGGCGGCCTGTTCGGCGTGCTGATGGACGAGGTCATGGGGACGGCGGCGAATTTCCAGGCTGGTGAGCTTTTTTTTCTTCTCCCTTTTATTTTCTTTTATTTTCTTTTATTTTCTTTTCCTAGCTATCGAATCTGGTCGTCTTCCGCTTAAGACAAGTCCCAGACTAGAGAAGTGGAAAGTATACATCCAAGCAGATGAAAAGGGAGCGGGATAGACCAAGCATGCTGACGAAGGAACCGCGCAGCGCACGGATCCTACACAGTCCGCTTCACGACGAATTTCCGCGCCGCCGTCCAGACGCCGCAGATCGTCCTGATCCGGGGTCGCGTGGTGCGGAAGGACGGGCGAAAGATATACGTGAGGGGCACGATAGAGAATAAGGATGGTGAGTTAATTCCTCTTTTCCCTTTCTTCTCCCGAGCTGGGGAACCCGAAAAAAAAAACCACCACCAGTACCCCCTTACATGCTAACACCGGTTAGGGAAAATCTTGGCAGAAGGTGATGGTCTCTGGCTCGCCATGAACCGGAAAGTCGGCCGTAGCCAACTATAACATTCGCCCTGTAACTCGATTTACCACCAGCGAGGTTCAGACAAAGGCGAGAGTAATGTGTTATAAATAAATACCTATCTTGGAGCTTAGTTAGTCATTTACATAATCCCCATTCTCAAGTGAGCGAGTTATATTCCGGGGATAGCAAGGAGTTTCATTCTTGATATATTCAGTAGCTTCAGTATATACAAGATATATGTATAGCAACACCATTATAAACCCGACCTACACCACGCAGCTGTCGAACGGGGGCAGCACGCCCCAAGAATTAAGTGACCTTTACGCGTGCAGGATCAACACAGACGAACCGGCTGCAGATTCGAACAAGCCAGAAACGCTTCTCTCGAGCGGATGCCAATCCTCCATAATTACGTACTTCCCCGTATGCATGTTAACCACGAACGCCAGATAGGAAAATAGAAAATATGTAATTTACTATATCCAACTCATTATTACGTTGTCACGTCTGATCATATCGATCATTGATTAAGTACTCTGATTAGGTATTTAGTCCGCCTTAATAGCACTACAGCAACACAAGTTAGCAATTTGTCTACAGACGCAGCGACATTGACTTACCCGTATATCCTCCTAACGAAAGCATAGGCTGTCAGGAAGCCCACGGTACCAGTGAGAAGTCCGTATACACAGCAAGCCATGAAGCTGTAGGTGAAGAACAACATGGAACTTACGAAGCCCGTTATGTGTAAGTTGGCGAAGTAGTACCAGACACAGTATAAGAAAACCCACACAGCGCTCCCGCCGCCAACCAGGAAGGATTGCCACCACCAGTTATAGTTTTCGGAGCACAGTTGCACGTAGATTGTCACAACCGTGACCTCGGCGATGGTGAGAATCAGGATGACGCACACCACGGCCAGGAATCCGAAGACGTAGTAGTAGCCACTCTTATCCTGCCATAGCGACTGGAACACGAATAGAAGTTCTATGAAGATGACGGCAAACGGCACTAGGCCGGCGAGGAATATCGACTGGATACTCTTGGCATACCACGCTTGGTGCGGAACCTGTCGAGGGATGCTGGAAGTCTTCGTAGGATGCTCCCAAGCGCCCGTGCGGACAAAACCGAGCCAAGAGCCTAGATAAACCAGGGGAACCTGAATGCAAAGCCACAGGAGGACAATGGCTATCAGCGTCCCAAACGGTATGGCAGTGCTGGAAGCCTGCGCCCAGACGAAGAGATTCAAGATGAAGATTAGACCAAAGAACAGACCAGGGAAGAGAAACGCAGTGACAAGCGCATTCTTCCCGAAATCTTTCCCGTCAAAAGTCTTGTACACTCTTGCAGAAAAATAGCCGGAGAAAACACCTGCGAAGACGAAAAGACCCATGGCGGCGCTGAGGAAGCCTCCTCGGAAGCTAGGGTTCAAGATACCAATGGCGCTTAGTACGATTAAACCGACGGCCATGAATAGGAGCTGCATGCCAGACCCAACAAGAGGCGCCAGTAGATATCCGTACTCGGGTTTCCTAAAGACATCCGCATGCAGCAGTTTCCAACCCGTAACGTCCTCCAGAGCCTCGTCGTCGGATGTAAGATCGATTTCCTTGTCAGTTTCCCCTTCCTTCTCTAGGAGACCGAACCCAGCCTTCTCCGACTTGGGAGTACGGTTGCCCTTGCGCTTAATCCGTAGTTTACCATCTTCAACAGATCCTTCTTTGTACCCTTTGATATCGGATCTGATAGTCTTGGCTAGGATCATGAGGACGATGCCGGTAAGAAGGCCACAGATGATCAAGGAGTTAACAATAGCTAGCCAGTGAATTCTCGAACCCTCTTCTGAGTTCACAAAATAGAGATCCCAGCGGCGGCCCCACTCGATCGATTCGTCTTCGCGGAAATACACTGAGTAAGAGTACGGGATAGTGATGGTATCGTCATCATCACCCTCCTCGATAGCTTCTGGGTAGTAGGACGAGTGGGGGTACTGAGATTGGAACTCGGTCGTTTTGTTCGGGGCCATGTAGAGCTCGAAGTGGTCCTCGACATCATGAAGGTCGGCAGGACACCCGTTCTCTCGCTTGACATTTGGCCCGACGCTCTTGGTATATACCTCAAAGCCAACTACTACTTTACCGCCTTTCTCTCCCGCCCGACCCGGCGCTGTCCTGTATCGAATTACGACAGTGTGGTGGTTGTTCAAGAAGTAACGTGGCTTGCCTGTGCTCGACGAGTAATCTGTGAAGCCCAGCTTGAAGCCAGCAGCGTAGTACTTTCGCGACTTGTCTACTGTGACGAAGCTGGTAGCACCCGGTAGGTTATCCACAATCCACTCGACAACATATCCTTCCTTGACCAACTCTTTTGCTCGTCTTAGATCCTTTCTTGTGACTTCTTGATTGCATAGGAAACTACATTCATTGTCCTGACCCATGGTAAGATCGATATCCGAAGTCGTGATCCGATCGCCCCGCAGAACTTCCCCGAGATTGAGCGAGATGCTCTGTCCACTGAATAAAGCGGGACCATGGCTTTTACCTGTCGGTGGACAGACGAATGGGAGGTCGTAGTAGGCATATTGCAATTGCGTATTGTCGGAATAGACCTTATTGACAAGTAATGGGATGTGTTCGTTTTCTTTATAGCTCTTCACCGACCAGCCTGTATTCGCATAGACGCGTTAGAAATTGCACGCTTCAATTGAACATAGCTAGGCTTACCCGGAATATAGAAGGCTTGAACCTGTGAGATTACTAGAGAAGGCAGTAGCCATTTCAGACTATTTCTCAGAGGCTTTCCCATTTTTGTGTGTATTCCCCCTATCGCTATCGCGTCTCGAAATACATCAACTCGATCGATTTACTCAGGATATCGAAGATCTAGCTTTATCGCTCAGATTTACGCCGCTGCGTTAATTAGTAGAGAAACTACTGGCTAGGTTCTCCGTTTCCGTATTAGAAGGATCTGCCGGGTCTTCAAACCGAACTAGATGAAAATTATTACTATTTACGTCGCAATGAGGCTATCGTTGGATCCTATGACCAGAGCCGTTTGGTGGCTGTGAGAGAGAAACGCCACCGAGGAGGAAGATGGGAGTGGATTAGCCGAAGAGATGGTATAAGTGTTTAGTTAAACGAATGTAATTGGTACCTAGTACCCGGATGACAAGAATGCGAGCCAGACAAGCTTAGGTAGGATATTTGAGCTGAAGATTGACGCTTGACGCTTATCTTGCAGTGCTGTTCTGTTTTGGCTTGGTTGCTGATCTTACAGTACGTGTACAAAATTTGAATTTGCTGACGCGCGTGTCTCTCTACCAGTGGTAGTCGAGTAGCAAGAGATAGATAGATGGATGAAAGAAAGGGGAAGAGGAAGTTATCGTTCAAAAACCAACAGGAGAAGAGAGCGCTGGAGAGAAATACGGCAGAATGGAAAAGGCACAGGTATACCCCCTGTTGTTATGCGACTTAGTACCCGGTAGGTATGTACCGTTTACGAGGTTCTAGTTCGCCCGATTGCGCCAGAATTGTTTCTTGGCAAATTCCTAAACCCTGTCAAGTGTTTTTAAAGTTGAACCTATCTGCCTGGGACCGTCTATCCTACCGCCAGTGGATACCTGGCACGGTACCCTTTCCAGACAAAGCGCCATGTACCACGCTAGTGGAAGATACTTCTCGCAG